>CM074721.1:17046629-17076944 GCA_037306005.1 Rhinophrynus dorsalis
CTGTAGGGAACCAATGGGAAGTGCTCCTTGCAATGAGAAGCTACACTACATGGAACCAATGGCAAGGGATCGCTGCAGTGATAGGCTAAACTGCAAGGAACCAATGGCAAGGGCTCGCTCCAGTAATAGGCTAAACTGCAAGGAACCAATGGGAAGGGCTCCCTGCAGTGATAGGTTCCAGGTATCAGAGATAGTCAAATCAAGTCTTTTGCACATGGATGGGGAGCGCTGTCAGTACTATCGAATTCAGACATATGTAAACAACAGGGATGTGCACAGACATTTTGGGGGGCAGGGGCTCAAAGCAAAAAAGGGGATTTCTCATAATTATTTATTCAAAATATATATTTAAAAAAAAAAAAAGAATTTACATCTCAGGAGCCTGTAGGCACAGAAATCTGAAGCGCCCCCACCCCCACTGGCCATCTCCACTGGACACCTCCACAATGTTCCTAATTCCACATTGCCCCCATCATCTCCATATTGCCCTTACATTGTCCCCTGTTAGAGCCATATTGCCCCATCATCTCCACATTGCCCCCATCATCTCCATATTGCCCTCCATCAGCTCCATATTGCCATCAGCTCCAACTTACCCTCACATACATTGCCCCATTATCTCTACATTGCCATCATCTCCATCTTGCCCCCCATCAGATCCATATTGCCCCATCATTTCCATATTGCCCCTTGTGTCCGTTTCCTACCTCTTCCCTGGTGGTCCAGCGGCAGGAGAGGTCTGTATGTGCCTCCTTTGGCACAGACCTGTAGCTGCTGGAGCTCCCGAGCGGTCTTCTCTTCATGCAGAGCGCTGGGAGATGATGTCATCTCCCAGCGCTCTGTAATACTAAAGAGCCAACGAGGGAGCGCAGCATCTACAGGTCTGTCCTGAAGGAGGCACAGACCTGACTGGGCAGTGTGTGGGGGGGTTAGTGCGGGTGGCGAGGCAACTTTTTTTTTTGTTAAAAGGGCACGAGGGCACTTTGGACAAAAAGGGCAGTTGCTCAAGCCCCCCTTGGTGTCTATGTGTGCACATGCCTGGTAAATAACCATTTGCTTTTTTCGGCACAAAAATTAAGCCAGTAATTTATGGCCTAATGCAAGCATAGGCATCCTTTGGAACTCCAAGGGCTGGACACTACAACTCCAAGATGCTGGCTGGTTAGGGATGATAGGAGTTGTGGTATCTACCAGGCAGAGTGCTAAATGTTGCCTACCTCTGACCTAATGTTTGTAAAAGGTTTACGTGCCAGAGAGGTATCCAATGCATTGCATACCTCTCTGGCACCCAAAGGATTAAGTTAAGTGCATGTGTGTTTGTGGGTGTGTGTCTGTGTATGTCTGTGTGTGTATGTGTCTGTGTGTGTTGGGGGGATCTTTTTAGGAGGAGTTAGTTACCCCTGAACGCCAGAGGAGTGTCTATCACATTAATTTACAATGCATTGGACACCGCTCTGACACTCAAAGGGTTAACTATACATAGGAATAAAAAAAATCTGTATCGTTTGCGGTAATCTATGTCCGGCTATATTTGTCCCTTATTTGACTCCCTAATACTTCCTTCCATTTGCTTTTTCGAAAACCTTGAATCGCCGCTGCGGGGGCCACTGTATAATCTGCCGCTGGTCTGAAGGTGCGAAAGTGCCGAATAGGCACAATGTACAATAATCACAATAGCAGAGAATGGGCAGAGGAGATTGTGTTAGAAGCGAAGGAGAAAGAGAGTTGGAATGTTGCACGGCTGAGCTATCTGCATGAGGCAGATAAGGAGTCTGCAGAGAGACAACAAATTGCTCTTTTTTAATGTGCTGGCGGAACAGCATTGCAGGCTTCTCCAAAAAAAATAGAGAAGGCATCCCTACCAAGTATCCCGGATTTCTAGGGACAGGCCCTGATTGTGGCTTCCTGTCCCTTGATCCCGTTTGTGATGGAACTCTCCATCCCTGGGGCTCCTGGAGGGGGCTGAGAGCCAACCTAATGCCCACTGACTATAGCCTTGCCCTGGAACGGGGTATAGCCTCCCCCTAAGAGTAATCACTGCCCCGTTTGCCCCTTTTCATGGAAGCCTCCGTGCCCTGGTCTCCCGGAGCAGAGGCGTAACTAGAAGCCTCTGGGCCCTGGTGCAAGAAACGCCATGGCCCCCCCCTCGACTACATTGGCCCCCTCCACAATGCCCCCATCTCCTACCTCACTGGAGTGGCAGGAGCCCGGAGAGGTGTATTCATCTCCAGCGCGGTCCTCTTCAGTAATGCAGAGCTCTGGGAGATGATGTCATCTCCCATCGCTCTGCATTATTGCAGTGTCAGACGGAGATCGCGGGCGCCAGGCAGAGGGGTTGCAGGGGGCGGCCGGGCCCCCTGGTGCGACGGGCCCGGTGGCGGGTGCGACCCCTGCGACCGCTATAGTTACGCCACTGCCCCGGAGGGGCCTGGGTCACAGCCCCCGCCCTACAGACTGCCCAGCTATGAGAGCTGTCACAAAAACAGGGTAGTGTATTTGTTGAGAGAATTATGCTCTGGTCTGATGTTTGTCATTTAATTATGTAATTATGTGTGATGTAATCATGTAGTGATGTAATCATGTTTGCTGTTTACAGTCCTTTGTTCTCCCTGAGGCTCCCATTGTATAACTTATGTATTGTTCCCATTGTGCCTCTTTGTATTATGTGCCTCTCCACCACCGGCCCCATTGTATTCCTTCCCATATGTTGGTTGCAGTAACTTGTATCCTATTGCATGCTAAGATGTGCTGATAATGCGGTTTGTGTGTATATAAACCCTGTGTGTTCTAGAATAAAGAGTTCTTATGTTCACCTTACACTATGTTGCGACTAGTGGTTTGGGTGGCTGGAGACATCAGTGGGTGCAGTCCCAAGTTAAGGGAGCACAGGCCGGCGGAGCTACCTAATTGGCGTAGCGGGGTTCCGTCACACTGTTGTCTTTGGTTTTTGTCCCTGGTTTTAAAGACAAGTCTCAATCCCATATTATTGGGGCACTCAGAGCCGGATCATCCAATATGGCAACCTAGGCTACTACCTAAGGCCCGATGCAATATGAGAGGCCCTGACTTCAAGAGAGAGAGACACACACACACACACACACACACACAAACAGAGGCCCTGATTGTGCTGCTGCTATTATCTTGTGTCACATGCCCTTTTTGTTGAAAGACAAGAATCATCAGGTTGCTCTCACTTCCAATAGAGCCACAATTACATTATCTGCTAGCTGCACTCTGTGTCAGAATCAAGAGATGTGGGGCCCCAGATTGGTACCTTGCCTAGTTCCCAAAGGAGCCTTAATCCATCTCTGGGGCCACTCAATCCTCTCCGCTGGTCCTCCCAACAGTGCAAGTTCTCAGGAGATCATCAGTGAAACACAAGGGAATGTTGTTAACTCAGACAGATCCTTCGGAATGAATGTGCTTCTTATTCATTCACCAGTGTTCATGGGAGGAGATCCTGAAATCCTGCACAGGTTGGGAGTCTGAATTCTATGTGCATTGCAAAACGCTGGACTCCTCTCTGAGACTCAAAAGGGTTAAATGTTTATTAGGTTATTGGCTTCCTCATATGCTATTATTGCATTTTTAAATGATTTAATGTAGTTGTTAGGTACCGGTAATGTTTATTTTGCTGTACAAGTGCAGATTTAAATCTGCTGTGCAAGGTTTTCTGTTGAAATCTGTATATACCTGGGAACGTCCTCCCCTAGACCCTCCGAAGAGGACTCATGTGCCAGATAGATGTAAATCACACAAGTTTGGGGCGGCTTAATCGGGTGGGTGGGGCTTTCCATCTTTGTGTCATAAAGTGGGTGAGAAGTGGGTGGAACGGGGTGGGAAGGAGGAGATGTTGGTGGGAAGTGGAAGGAACAGGGTGGGAAGGAGGAGAAATGCGTGGGAACGGGGAGAAACAGGGTGGGAAGGAGGGAAAGTGGGTGGAACAGGGTGGGAAGTAGGAAGTACAGAGTGAGAAGAAGAGAAGTGGGAGGGAAGTGGGAGGAACATGGTGAGTAGAAGAGAAGTGGGAGAAAGAAGTGGGGGGAACAGGATGGAAAGGAAGAGACGTGGATGGAAAGTGGGTGGAACAGGGTGTGAAGGAGGAGAAGTGGATGGGAAGTGGGTGGAACAGGGTGTGAAGGAGGAGAAGTGGGTGGGAAGTGGGAGGAACAGAGTGAGAAGGAGGAGAAGTGGGTGGGAAGTGGGAGGAACAGGGCGAGAAGGAGGAGAAGTGGGAGGGAAGTGTGTTGAATTGGGTGGGAGGAAGAAGAAGTGGGTGGGAAGTGGGTGGAACAGGGTGGGAAGGAGGGGAGGTGGGCAGGAATTGGGAGGAACAGGGTGGGAAGGAAGAGAAGTGAAGGGAAGTGGGTGGAAGAGGGTGTGAAGGAGGAGAAGTGGGATGGAAGTGGGAGGAACAGGGTGGGAAGGAGGAGAAGTGGGTGGAACAGGGTGGGAAGGAGGAGAAGTGGGCAGGAAGTAGGAGGAACAGGGTTAGTAGGAGGAGAAGTGGGTGAGAAGTGGGTTGAATGGGGTGGGAAGAAGAAGAAGTGGGTGGGGGGTAGGAAGGAGGAGAAGTGGGGTGAGAAGTCGGTGGAACAGGGTTGGAAGGAGAAGAAGTGGGTGGGAAGTGAGAGGAACATGGTGGGAAGGAGAAGAAGTGGGAGGGAAGTGGGTGGAACAGGGTGGGAAGGAGGAGAAGTGGGCAGGAAGTAGGAGGAACAGGGTTAGTAGGAGGAGAAGTGGGTGAGAAGTGGGTTGAATGGGGTGGGAAGAAGAAGAAGTGGGTGTGAAGTGGAAGGAACAGGGTTAGTAGGAGGAGAAGTGGGTGAGAAGTGGATGGAAAATGGTGAGAAGGAGGAGAAGTGGGCAGGAAGTTGGAGGAACAGGGTGGGAAGAAGAGAAGTGAGAGGGTAGTGTGAGGAACAGGGTGAGAAAAAGAGAAGTGAGAGGGTAGTGTGAGGAATAGGGTGGGAAGGAGAAGTGAGAGGGTAGTGGGAAGAACAGGGTATGAAGGAGAGAAGTGAGAGGGTAGTAGGAGGAACAGGGTGGGAAGGAGAAGTGAGAGGGTAGTAGGAGGAACAGGGTGGGAAGGAGAAGTGTGCAGGTTCACAGGAAACTGACCACCACCATTAACATTAAAAATCAATGATGAACGTTCCCAGATATGAACCATTCATAAGACTAAAAGGTATTTTCTGGAGGCAGTAGGTGGAGCTAGGGTCATTTCATATGAGCAGTCAGGGTGTGGCAATGGGCAGGGCAAAGGATGCACAAGGTGCCTTGCCTGTGTGTGCCTGGGATGTACATACAACTGTGAATTACCAGCCACCCTACAGTTCTATCCTTCAAGAAAATAATCAGCTATTGACACTTTCCATTGTCTGTAATCCATATTTTTGGTTGGGCCTCTATAATAAAAAAAAACAGATATTTATTTAGATATCTTTAATAATACAGGCTTTTTCCGCAGCAAAACTGCATTATTTTCCACTAGCTTTTCCTTTCTGCCCACTAGATGGTGCAGGAGTCACTCACTTAATGAGACAATTCCTCAAATGCTAATTCTAAGGCAGGAGGTTCAAACCCTGGTCCTCCAAAGCGACCAGCGATGCAGTTGATTTCACATTTCATAAGGACCCCTACACACATATCGAGCCAAACATAGAATTTCAAGGTAAAAGGTTAGTAAATTAAGAGAAACAGCAAAATACAAATCCATACCTCCCAACATTTCAAATGGCCAAAGAGGGACACTTGTGTTTTAGGTGGTGTTTCTAGGGGCGTGGCTGGTGGATGGGGAATTTTTAGGTTACTTTGTCACCTATTGACACCTCTTTGTGTAACTGAAGAAATGATTTAGAGCAAGATCAAAGTATTTTATTTACACAGATTCAATTACAAACACATATACTAAAGATTAACTAAACATTTATGTGAATTTCATTGCTGTGGAGCAATCTGATAGATTAATATACACACCACTCACTCTTACGTCCTAAAAAGAGGGACAACAGGGTAGAAAAGAGGGACAGGGGGATTTGGTTCTCAAAGAGGGAATGTCTCTCCTAAATAGGGACACTTGGGAGGTATGCAAATCCCTTTTCAAGGGACAGTAATTTCGAGGAGGCTCTTTAGCAGAGCCGAAATCGTGTTATTTAAAAAGAACTACTTCATTGGAACGGTCTACAAAGTGTGCTTGCAAACCAGGCTGCTCCCCAGACCGAGATCTCCTGCTGTCAGCAAAGCGCTGACGTCAGGAGAAGAGGAGGGAGGGTGGAACTTTCAGTGTGAATATCTCTCAAACCATAGCAGATTTGAGAGAGATGATTTGTGGCAAATAGTTTATTTTTTGAATCTCTACAAAACACTAAGCATTTGTTATGGGGCATTACTGACTTTTTAAAATCAGTGGAGATTGATGTGTTTGATACATAAGGAGCAAATGTTTGCTCCTCATTCGCTAAACTTTTCCTTTGATATGTAAAACCCACTTATACGCTTCTGAATGCCTACTCAGTGCTTATATCGACATCCATTAATCTAGTGCAGGGATTATCTGGCCTGATCCTCAGGGACTCACCCACAAATACAATGACTGAGCTACTGAATACTCACTCAGATTAACCCTGTGAATGTCAGAGAGGTACACAGCGCACTGCAAAGCAATGTGTTGAATACCCCTCTGACACTCAAAGGGTTAAGCAGGGATATTTTGAAAAGCTGACCTGTTGGTGTGCCCAGTGGATTGAAACTAAGAAACACTGTTGTAATTCCTGTTTATGTATAGAGCCACCATTCGTACATACTGGTGTATAGAACTCCGCCAATGCACAACTTTAAAGGGACACTTAAAGGGATAGTAATATTTCACAATAAAAGCAGCTCCAATTAATCTTCATAGTATTTGGGCTATGGAGAGTGTTATTTCAATACTGTCAGAGTTGTAGTAAAGAGTAATTGAATGATAAAGTATCCACCTCCCGCCCCTTTTACCTAGTGTAAGCCTCCTCCCCTCAGATGTGGAATCTGGTCTCTTTACTGTGATCATAAGGAAATCCCTGCCCCCCTTTTTCAGGTTTTTCCTTATGATCACTGAAGATTGTCCCTCTCTGTGATCCATTCGGACAGTCTTGCTGCTCTGAGGTGAGCAGTGTTCCATCAGTAAAAGGGGCGGGAGGGGTGATACTTTATCATTCAATTACTCTTGTACTACAACTCTGACAGTATTCAAATAACACTCTACATAGCCCAAATACTATGATGATTAATCAGTGTGAAGCCGGAACCCTGCAACCACCTCTTTCATGGGAGACGAGGCGGCGATCTGAAATACCCTTTATCTCTTTCCTGAAAAATGAGTGGGTGGCTCCTGGATGTACAGCTGCTGCTGGAGATTAATAAGTCCACCATGTCCACAGAGTCCATAGAGAACAATAAGCCCACCACGTCCATAACATAGAGTCCATAGAGAACAATAAGTCCACCATGCCCATACCATATAGTCCATAGAGATCAATAAGCCTGCCATGTCCATAGAGATCCAGAGAGTCCATAGAGATTAATAAATCCACCATGTCCATAGAGATCCATAGAGTCCTTAGAGATCAATAAGCCTGCCATGTCCATAGAGATCCATAGAATCCATAGAGATCAATAAGCCTGCCATGTCCATAGAGATCCATAGAGTCCATAGAGATCAATAAGCCTGTCATGGCCATAGAGATCCATAGAGTCCATACAGATCAATAAGCCTGCCATGTCCATAGAGATCCATAGAATCCATAGAGATCAATAAGCCTGTCATGGCCATAGGGATCCATAGAGTCCATAGAGATAAATAAGCCCACCATGTCCATAGAGATCCATATAGTCCATAGAGATCAATAAGCCTGTCATGTCCATAGAGATCCATAGAGTCCATAGAGATCAATAAGCCTGTCATGTCCATAGAGATCCATAGAGTCCATAGAGATCAATAAGCCTGTCATGGCCATAGGGATCCATAGAGTCCATAGAGATAAATAAGCCCACCATGTCCATAGAGATCCATATAGTCCATAGAGATCAATAAGCCTGCCATGTCCCTTGAGATCCATAGAGTCCATACAGATCAATAAGCCTGTCATGTCCATAGAGATCCATAGAATCCATAGAGAACAATAAGCCTGCCATGTCCATAGAGATCCATAGAATCCATAGAGAACAATAAGTCCGCCATGTCCATAGAGATCCATAGAGTCCATAGAGAACAATAAGCCTGTCATGGCCATAGGGATCCATAGAGTCCATAGAGATCAATAAGCCTGTCATGGCCATAGAGATCCATAGAGTCCATAGAGATCAATAAGCTCACCATGTCCATAGAGATCCATAGAGTCCATAGAGATCAATAAGCCTGCCATGTCCATAGAGATCCATACAGTCCATAGAGATTAGTAAGTCCACCATGTCCATAGAGATCCATAGAATCCATAGAGAACAATAAGTCCACCATGTCCATAGAGATCCATAGAGTCCATAGAGAACAATAAGTCCACCATGTCCATAGAGATCCATAGAGTCCATAGAGATCAATAAGTCCGCCATGTCCATAGAGATCCATAGAATCCATAGAGAACAATAAGCCCTCCATGTCCATAGAGATCCATAGAGTCCATAGAGATCAATAAACCTGCCATGTCCATAGAGATCCATAGAGTCCATAGAGAACAATAAGTCCACCATGTCCATAGAGATCCATAGAGTCCATAGAGATCAATAAGTCCGCCATGTCCATAGAGATCCATAGAGTCCATAGAGAACAATAAGCCCACCATGTCCATACCATATAGTCCATAGAGATCAATAAGCCCTCCATGGCCATAGAGATCCACAGAGTCCATAGAGATTAATAAGTCCACCATTTCCATAGAGATCCACAAAGTCCATAGAGATCAATAAGCCTGCCATGTCCATAGAGTCCATAGAGAACAATAAGCCTACCATATCCATAGAGATCCATAGAGTCCATAGAGATCAATAAGCCCTCCATGGCCATAGAGATCCACAGAGTCCATAGAGATTAATAAGCCCACCATATCCATAGATATCCATATAATCCATAGAGATCAATAAGCCTGCCATATCCATAGAGATCAATAAGCCTGCCATATCCATAGAGATCAATAAGCCCACCATATCCATAGAGATCAATAAGCCTGCCATATCCATAGAGATCCATAGAGTCCATAGAGATTAATAAGTCCACCATGTCTATAGAGATCCATAGAGTCCATAGAGATCAATAAGCCTGCCATGTTCATAGAGATCCACAGAATCCATAGAGATCAATAAGCCTGCCATGTTCATAGAGATCCACAGAATCCATAGAGATCAATAAGCCCACCATATCCATAGAGATCAATAAGCCTGCCATGTCCATAGAGATCCATGGAGTCCATAGAGATAAATAAGCCCACCATATCCATAGAGATCAATAAGCCTGCCATGTCCATAGAGATCCATATAGTCCATAGAGATCAATAAGCCTGCCATGTTCATAGAGATCCACAGAATCCATAGAGATCAATAAGCCCACCATATCCATAGAGATCAATAAGCCTGCCATGTCCATAGAGATCCATAGAGTCCATAGAGATAAATAAGCCCACCATGTCCATAGAGATCCATAGAGTCCATAGAGATAAATAAGCCCATCATGTCCATAGAGTCCATAGAGATCAATAAGCCTGTCATGTCCATAGAGATCCATAGAGTCCATAGAGATCAATAAGCCCACCATGTCCATAGACTCCATAGAGAACAATAAGCCCACCATGTCCACAGGGAGCCCAATAACATTCAAACAGGGTAGATGGCTGCTGCTGCTGTGGACTGCAAAGGGGTATAAGCAGGGGGCTCCAGCAGGCATGCAGAGAGCCCCAGGAAACTTTAGCAGAGCTTCCAAATCACCTATATTTATGTTAGCGACTTTTAGTTTGTAAGATATTTAGCTTCAATTGTCAGTTTAGGCAAATGAGCTGGTACTGGCTGGTAGGCAGTGGGTATTGGGAGGGAGAGCAGTAACTGGCTGGCAGGGAGTGGCAGGTGGGAGGGAGACAGTGAGGAATATTAGTATCTGGATGGAAGGGAGTGGCAGCGGCAGTAGGGAGTTAGAGCAGTGAGGAACAGTAGGGATGGAAGGGAGTGGCAGCGGCAGTAGGGAGGGAGAGCAGTGAGGAACAGCGGGGATGGAAGGGAGTGGCAGCGGCAGTAGGGAGGGAGAGCAGTGAGGAACAGTAGGGATGGAAGGGAGTGACAGCGGCAGTAGGGAGGGAGAGCAGTGAGGAACAGCAGGGATGGAAGGGAGTGGCAGCGGCAGTAGGGAGGGAGAGCAGTGAGGA
Organism: Rhinophrynus dorsalis; assembly: GCA_037306005.1. NCBI lineage: Eukaryota > Metazoa > Chordata > Amphibia > Anura > Rhinophrynidae > Rhinophrynus > Rhinophrynus dorsalis. The sequence continues at coordinate 17,057,012 of CM074721.1, forward strand.
ACAGCAGGGATGGAAGGGAGTGGCAGCGGCAGTAGGGAAGGAGAATAGTGTTGAGCGAGCATGCTCGGCCGATGCTCGGATCGGCTCGAGCATCGCTCTGCTCGGCACATGGCGGTACTCGTCGAGTACCGCCATGTGCTCGCCCGCCATGTTCGGGTGGCGGGGATCTGTGCCGGAGGAGGCACAGATCAGAAGACGCTCCGCTGGACCACCAGGGACTGGAGGTACGGGGGCATTGCGGAGATGAAGGGGGCATTGCGGAGATGAAGGGGGACATTGTGGAAGAGGGGCATAGCGGAGATGAAGGGGGACATTGTGGAAGAGGGGCATAGACTCTATGCCCCTCTTCCACAATGTCCCCCTTCATCTCCGCTATGCCCCTCTTCCACAATGTCCCCCTTCATCTCCGCTATGCCCCTCTTCCACAATGTCCCCCTTCATCTCCTCTATGCCCCTCTTCCACAATGTCCCCCTTCATCTCCGCTATGCCCCTCTTCCACAATGTCCCCCTTCATCTCCTCTATGCCATAGAGGAGATGAAGGGGGACATTGTGGAAGAGGGGCATAGCGGAGATGAAGGGGGACATTGTGGAAGAGGGGCATAGAGGAGATGAAGGGGGACATTGCGGAGATGAAGGGGGACATTGCGGAGATGAAGGGGGGCATTGACCAGGCACCCTCCCCTCATCAGAGCAGGGGGTGCCTGGTGTAATGCTCGTGTCGCCCCATTGTATTCAATGGGGCTCGGGTGCTCGGCCGAGCACTCGAGCCTCAGGGGGTGCTCGGTCAGAGCACCCGAGCATCGGGGTGCTCGCTCAACACTAAAGGAGAACAGTGAGGAACAGTAGTATCTGAAGCGCATGCCTGCCACTGCTGTTTAATGTGTATAAATTCAATTTGACAAATAAAGTTAAACCTTGGGAACGTCAGTCTACTAATTGGAGCTTGAGAGCAGAAAGTGGGGTATGATGCTTGGGTGCATGGGCAGTCACTGGTGTGTCCTTTCTGCATCCTGTCACAGTGCCTTACCTCGGCCTGCGCCATTCGGCCGGGAGCAGGGTTCTGGACTGATGCTCCGGCTTCACTAGCTGCGTCCCTCCTTGCCTGCGGCCTGGTCGCATATGTTTCCTTGTTACTGGCATCATGAATCAGGCACTTGCCTGGACGCCTGTTATAGGCCCAGCCTGGGGGACCTAATTGGTCCTGCCTTCTCCTACTCCTTTATAAACCTCTCTGGGCCTGTGTATCATAAACCTTATATTGGTGTTCAGTGCAGTTCTAGTTCCTGTATCCTGTGTATGATCCTGGCTTGTCTGACTATCCAACCTGGTGCTGACCTGGGGCTCTGTCCAACTATCCTCCCAGTATTGCCTACTATTATTGGACATCCTATCTGGTGCAGACCTGTGGCTCTGACTGACTCACCGCTCCGTGTATGAACCTGGCTTGTCTAACTATCCTAGCTGGTGCTGACCTGTGGCTCTGTCTGTTCACTCCACTGTTCACTCTCCATTGTTGCCATCCTTGTTGGAGACAAGCTCTTCCTTACTGACTGCAGGCGTGAGTCAGTAGTCTCCATTGTTGCCATCCTTATTGGAGACAAGCTCTTACTTACTGACTGCAGGCGTGAGTCAGTAGTCTCCATTGTTGCCATCCTTATTGGAGACAAGCTCTTACTTACTGACTGCAGGCGTGAGTCAGTAGTCTCCATTGTTGCCATCCTTATTGGAGACAAGCTCTTCCTTACTGACTGCAGGCGTGAGTCAGTAGTCTCCATTGTTGCCATCCTTATTGGAGACAAGCTCTTCCTTACTGACTGCAGGCATGAGTCAGTAGTCTCCATTGTTGCCATCCTTATTGGAGACAAGCTCTTACTTACTGACTGCAGGCGTGAGTCAGTAGTCTCCATTGTTGCCATCCTTATTGGAGACAAGATCTTCCTTACTGACTGCAGGCGTGAGTCAGTAGTCTCCATTGTTGCCATCCTTATTGGAGACAAGCTCTTACTTACTGACTGCAGGCGTGAGTCAGTAGTCTCCATTGTTGCCATCCTTATTGGAGACAAGCTCTTCCTTACTGACTGCAGGCGTGAGTCAGTAGTCTCCATTGTTGCCATCCTTATTGGAGACAAGCTCTTACTGACTGCAGGGGTGAGTCAGTAGTCTCCATTGTTGCCATCCTTATTGGAGACAAGCTGTTACTTACTGACTGCAGGCGTGAGTCAGTAGTCTCCATTGTTGCCATCCTTATTGGAGACAAGCTCTTCCTTACTGACTGCAGGCGTGAGTCAGTAGTCTCCATTGTTGCCATCCTTATTGGAGACAAGCTCTTCCTTACTGACTGCAGGCGTGAGTCAATAGTCTCCATTGTTGCCATCCTTATTGGAGACAAGCTCTTCCTTACTGACTGCAGGCGTGAGTCAGTAGTCTCCATTGTTGCCATCCTTATTGGAGACAAGCTCTTACTTACTGACTGCAGGCGTGAGTCAGTAGTCTCCAATGTTGCCATCCTTATTGGAGACAAGTTCTTCCTTACTGACTGCAGGCGTGAGTCAGTAGTCTCCATTGTTGCCATCCTTATTGGAGACAAGCTCTTACTTACTGACTGCAGGTGTGACTCAGCAGTCTACAAAAATAAACAATGTGACGAACGCACACCGAGAAAGAACAAAATGAAGTAATTTAATCAAGGCATGTGTGGCCTCTCAGGTGCTGCTCAAGTCACGTTTTTCGCTCCCATGTGCCATTGCAGAAAGGAAATTTCCATATTCATATCAGTCTGGTCCCACAGGCAGAACAGCCCCAAAATGTCAGGCAAATCCTCTCTGCACGAGAGAAACAGCAAACCCCAGACATACGTTTCGGTCTATGTGGACCTCGTCAGTGGGGTGCAGCTCATTCCCTCTAGGCACATGGAAGCAAGGGCCCATGCCTGGGATGCCCTTCCACTTAGGGAGGCTACAAAAACAAAGAAAGTGACGAACGTACACTGAGAAAGAACAAAATGAAATAATTTGCTCAAGTCACGTTTTTCGCTCCATGTGCCATTGCAGAGAGGAAATTTCCTTGCTTCCATGTGCCTAGAGGGAATCAGCTGTACCCCACTGACAAGGCCCACATAGACCGAAACGTACGTCCGGGCTTGTGCTGTTTCTCTTGTGCAGAGAGGATTTGCCTGACATTTCGGGGCTGTTCTGCCTGTGGGTGGAACCAGACTGATATGAATATGAAATGGCACATGGGAGCAAAAAAACGTGACTTGAGCAGCACCTGAAAGGCCACACATGCCTTGAGCAAATTACTTAATTTTGTTCTTTCTCGGTGTGTGTTCGTCACATTCTTTGTTTTTGTGAGTCAGTAGTCTCCATTGTTGCCATCCTTACAAGCTCTTCCTTACTGACTGCAGGCCTGAGTCAGTAGCAGGGGAGGGCTGGCAACTTGTGACCTGGGGGGCAAATACAATCAAGTGGTCCATTTCAACTATCGTTCCAGCCCACTGTCCCAGCCCATCCCCTTTTGTTCATTTTAAACTTGTTATTAATGCTGTGAAGTAAGACAAACAATACCACAGAGCTTACAAGTGGAATGGGGCTGCATTAGTGATAATACAGAGCTTACAGTTGAAATGGAGTTACACTAGAGATAACATAGAGCTTACAACTGAATGGAAGCTAGACTAGTGATACCACAGAGCTTAAAAATTTAAAGCTACACTAGTGATACCATAGAGCATACAATGGCAATGGGTTATGCTACTAGAGGTACCACTAGCTCTGTGGTATCACTAGTGCAGCTCCGTTTAAGTTGTAAGCTCTGTGATATCACTAGATCAGCTCCATTTCAGTTGTAAGCTCTGTGGTATCACTAATGTAGCTCCATTTCAGTTGTAAGCTATGTTGTATCACTAGTGTAGCTCCATTTACAGCAGCAAAAAGGAGACTGAGTGAGGCACTGGCCCACCAGCCCAGACCTATGACCGGCCCAGGGGGCAATTGCCCAGGCCAGCCCTCTCCTGGTCAGTAGTCTCCCTTGTCTCTATATTTCAGGAGACTGTAGGTTCCGTGTGCGTTCCACCTATTACCCCGAGACTACCAACTGGCTTCGGCCTTGTCTCCAGCACATGTGGTTGACCCTTCGGCAGGCTCCTATTTCTGACAGAGTCGCTAGCCTCTCTAGTCACCCTCTGCTTATAGTATATTCACTTATTACCTATTGTTTATTATCCTAATAAAGTTGATTTTAACTATACCACCTGACTCCTTGTCTTTGTTTGCAAACCGTAACACAACCGAAGCCATGGTTAAAGGTTCTGGCCTCAAAGCTACATAACAGGATGGAGAGTTGGACACTCAAGCAGTAGAGTTGACTGTCTGCTAGATGTAAGTGGATGGATCTATTGTGCAGACACTGGGGGGGGGGATTAGAACTACAGGACGCCAAGCAGTGAGTGTAGGTACCTGAAGGAGAGCATGAAAAAAACAGCACAGTTACATTGTCTCTAGTAAGTACAACAGGCTGAGGAAGTTGGATGAGTAGACCAAACTGAAGCAAATATGGAAAACTAGACAGTCTCTGAATCAGGTACAGTGCAGTTGTATGCACTGAAGCAGATCTGAAGCGCTAGAACTGTCTACTGAAGCAGGTATAGCACAACTGGATAGATATCTCTGAGGCAGATCTGGATCACTGGGACTGTCTCCTAAGCAAATACACTGTAATTGAGTAGAGGACCACTGGACGGGAGTGCTCACGGAACCACCTCAGCATGAAGTAACCAATCCGGTATGAGTAAAACTTTAAATTTATTGCTGTCTTTTTAAAATCATCCATCAAGTCATACGGACACAAATTGGAGGGACATCCACGTATGCCTAACGCAGAGCTTTCCAAACTTTTCAAGTTGATGACACACTTTTTAGACATGCATCATTTCGTGACACAGTAATTCAGCTTTGCTAGCAAAACAGAGGTTAAACTAATAATCCCTTATAAGAGATATGGACACATATATAAATTGTAATAAGTAGATGTATGGGGACACAACATATCTCATGAAAACCTCATTCATACTGCGGAAGGCATTAAGCATGTCGTGTGATTTTAAAAGGGCGACATGAGAATGTTGCTCTACATATAAGTGCAAGATTCTCATGTCGCATTATTAAATAGATAGCGCATAACTGATTTTAGAAGTACTGTCTGTCTTTCCTGTCTCATCGGCACCACAAGGAGAAGCAACAGCCATGTGACAGACAGCGTCGGCGCACAGGGACACTCCAGCCTGGCAGCCCAAAGAGAGGGCAGTGGTACAGAGGAGGGGGCATCTCAAAAGATTTTAACGGCTGAAGTGCCAAAAGATTTGTAACAGCTGGAGTGCCTCTGTGTGCTGCATACATATTATGTATGCCACACACGGAGACACTCCAGCTGTTACAAATCTTTTGTGGCTCTCCAGCTGTATGTAGCACACGGAGGCAATCTTGCGCTGTGTAAATGCGGCCATTAAGTAGTAGTGTTTTATCTCAGCTCCCAGTGTAGCTCGTGCTTGGGTTGAATGACAATCTTGCTCTGTGCAAACGGCACCTTTGCCTGTGACACACCTACACACTGCAGCCGACACACTAACGTGTCGCGACACACAGTTTGGAAAGCACTGGCCTAACGCGTTTCGTGTAGAATAATACAATATACACACTTAATCATAGGTTAAACGTGATGTGGACAAAAACCATATATATACTGAGTAATTTAACGCTTAGAACCAATCATCAACGTCATTACCACAGCATACGTAATTTCCATTAATTTGATTACCCGACACTGTGTGAAACGCGCCTGTAATTGAGGAGACAGTGCTGTAGCAGAATAGTAGCACTGAAATTGTCTTTTTAAATCAGTACAGCTGACTGTGGTAGACCACGCTGAGGCAGAGACACAGCTGGGAGCAGCCAGCAGGGACTGAGTTAAAACAATAGCCGCAGTCGTACCAGTAGGAGAAATCGGGAGGAGATGGTCATAGTCCAAAGGCAAGCTGGGATTTCTCAGTTAACTGGGATATATGAAGTGGAGGCTGAGAGAGAAAGTGAAATAGCTGAGTCAAATAATAACCAGAGACAGGAGATAGTACCTGGTATCCGATGGAGGGATGGCCAAACAAAAAGCCCAAATCAGTCTACAGCAGAGCTTTCCAAACTTTTCAAGTTGATGACACACTTTTTAGACAAGCATCATTTCGTGACACAGTAATTCAGCTTTGCTAGCAAAACAGAGGTTAAACTAATAATCCCTTATAAGAGATATGGACACATATATAAATTGTAATAAGTAGATGTATGGGGACACAACATATCTCATGAAAACCTCATTCATACTGCGGAAGGCATTAAGCATTTTAAAAGGGCGACATGAGAATGTTGCTCTACATATAAGTGCAAGATTCTCATGTCGCATTATTAAATAGATAGCGCATAACTGATTTTAGAAGTACTGTCCATCTTTCCTGTCTCATCGGCACCACAAGGAGAAGCAACAGCCATGTGACAGACAGCGTCGGCGCACAGGGACACTCCAGCCTGGCAGCCCAAAGAGAGGGCAGTGGTACAGAGGAGGGGGCATCTCAAAACAGCTGGAGTGCCTCTGTGTGCTGCATACATATTATGTATGCCACACACGGAGACACTCCAGCTGTTACAAATCTTTTGTGGCTCTCCAGCTGTATGTAGCACACGGAGGCAATCTTGCGCTGTGTAAATGCGGCCATTAAGTAGTAGTGTTTTATCTCAGCTCCCAGTGTAGCTCGTGCTTGGGTTGAATGACAATCTTGCTCTGTGCAAACGGCACCTTTGCCTGTGACACACCTACACACTGCAGCCGACACACTAACGTGTCGCGACACACAGTTTGGAAAGCACTGGTCTACAGGAATGAATGCAATACCACAAGGGCTTGAAGAACAGGGGGTTATTCACTAAGGCATGTTAAAGAAGTTATAACGTGGAGATGACTTCTCCGATGATATCACTTATCCAGTTCCTATGTTATTCTTTGGAGCCTATTCATTAAGATCTCTCAAGCTGGAGAAATCTTAGTGCATCAAATCTCCTGCTGTCGGCTTTACAGCTGACAGCAGGGAGAAGGGAACTTTAAATCATTCTATCTCTCAAACCATAAAGGTTTGAGAGATAGGCCTTGCATCGATCTATTTCTTTTTGCATTACCTACAATATTACTTCTTAGTCTTTTAAGCCATTACCATCCCTTTAAAAATCGTGCACTGGCCAGTGAGAGACAAATAGAGAAGTAGACTAAAAACAGATAGGCAGGTAAACAGTCCGACAGGTAAACAGCCTAGCAAAATGACATAAATATATCATAAACTTCCTGGAAGTATTTGCAAGTCATACCTTAATAAGCATCATCTATTTCTCTAAATAATTAAAAAAACTAATTTTCTAAATTAAACAAATGCTAATACAATATTCAGATAATATGTAAGCTCTTTCCAAATTGCTTAAAGGGATAGTAATGGTTAATTTTAAGTTGATTTAATATTGTAGACATTAAAAAAAATTAACATCTATGTAAGTCTTATCTCTCAAACCTTCATTGTTTGAGAGATATAACTTGCTAAAGTTATCTTTTCCTGGCTGTTTTACTCAAGTCTGCCATCTAGCTGACAGCTGTAGATTCCAGTCATTTGACCAGACAGAGGCTCTTCAGCAGAGCTGAAATCACTCTATTTAGAAATAGATTCTTCATTGGAAGGGTCTACAAAGTGTGCTTGCAAATCAGGCACACTTTGTAGACCGTTCTAAGGAAAGTACTTGTCTTTAGATATTGTTATATCGGCGCTGCTGAAGAGCCGCATCTGTTCAAGTGACCAGAATCTGCTTCTGACAGCTTTACAGCTCGTCGAGCAAAAATTGGAGGGACCAGAGAACTTTATTTTCCTATATCTCTCAAACCATAACGGTTTGAGAGCTACAAATAAGTGCAATTACTCTCTTTTAACTGCATCAATGCGTTGCCTACCCCTCTGGCACTCAAAGGGTTAATACTTTTTTTCCTGACATTACTATCCCTTTAAGCTGTGTTTAGATGATATGGTCCTTTTATATCACAAGAAAATGTCAGAATGTGAAAAGTTTAGGCATATGACAGGTAAATGTGATTTGAGCCCAGGAAATGTTACTGTGAACGAACAGGAAAGATCATTCATGCGTAATGACGTTTAAAACAAAATATTGGAGCCACTCATAAGGTCACTATGGAAATCAGTACAACCGCTGCGCTAAGTGTTCCTTTCCTGAATAGAAAAAAAGTAAATGTCTTACAATTTTACAGATGAGAGCTGTTTTAGTGATTGAACTGCTCCACAGACTTTAGATGACATTTTGGAATGACAAAACACAGAAGTTTAATGGGTGGGGGAGACTGTAAATAGTTTGGATTGGTAGATTTTATTTTTTTTTGTGGTGGTACGCATTCACTGGTCTAAAATTCTTACAATAAAAATTACAGGAAGGAGAGCTGGTCAAAAAAGGATGTGGTGTATGTCAACTGTTCATCCTGTGAGCTCAGTAGACAATCACCATGTTTATACCCTTACCCTTTGTACTGTGAAAAGGCACTAAAACCTAAGTTTTATTAAAACAAACAACACCTAAATAACAAACCCCTTGCATGCCCTGTAAAGACTAAAAAATCCTTTTACATTCTATGAATTTTGTTCTTGCACCAAGGTTCAAGAAAAAAACGGTCTTGGATGTTGTGTCCACCGAGGCGGACATGATGACTGCAGGACCACAGGACACAAACTCCGCCCACTGCACACGGTAATCGTAACCCTTTTGCAATTCTTTGCATACCCTTGTGGTGCTTAAAGGGATAGTAATGTTTCAGAATAAAATCAGCTCTAATTAATCTTCATAGTATTTGGACTTTGGAGAGTGTTATTTCAATACTGTCAGAGTTGTAGTACAAGAGTAATTGAATGATAAAGTATCTCCCTCCCGCCCCTTTTACTGATGTAACACTGCTCACCTCAGAGCAGCAAGACTGTCCGGATGGATCACAGAAAGGGACAATCTTCAGTGATCATAAGGAAAACCTGAAAAACCTGTCAAGAGGGGCAGGGCTTTCCTTATGATCACAGTAAGAAGATTGTCCCTTGCTGTGATCTGTCCGGTCAAGAGACCAGATTCCACATCTGAGGGGAGGCGGCTTACACTAGGTAAAAGGGGCGGGAGGAGGATATCATTCAATTACTCCTGAACTACAGTATTGAAATAACACTCTCCATGGCCCAAATACTATGAGGATTAATCGGAGCTGAAATATTACTATCCCTTTAAAGGGTTACGTAGGCTCATATGTAGTCTACCCGCTGCAGATTGAAGCATTAAGGTTTTCTGGCCATAGGTAAGTGTTTGGGGGGTTATTATAATGAGGGCTTGAAATCCGGATACAGTGGAACTGTGGTGATTGAGCACACCAAGAGCTACGTTGGTCAGATTTTTGACCCTCTTACTGGCCATTTTGGGGATGAGCAGCCCCAGGAGTTTTATTTTGTCATATGTCGTTGGACCTCCCATACATACCCGGGAAGTCTCCAGATTTCAGACTGAATTACCAGGTCTCCGGGGACAAAGGCTGATTCTCTGTCGGTGGTGACTTTCTTTTCCTTTCTACATGGTTCCTCCCACTTCTCCTCCTTCTCACCTTGTTCCTCCCACTTCCCACCCACATCTTCTCCTTCCCACCCTGTTCTGCCCACTTCCTGCCCACTTTTTCTCCTTCCCACCCTGTTCCTCCCACTTCCTGCCCACTTCTCCTCCTTCCCACCCTGCTACTCCCACTTTCCTCCCACTTCTCCACCTTCTCACACTGTTCTTCCCATTTTAAACCCACTTCTTCTCTTTCTCTCACTGCTTCTCCCACTTCCCTCCCACTTCTCCTCATTCCCACCCTTTTCCGCCCACTTCCTGCCCACTTCTCCTCCTTTTCACCCTGCTCCTCCCACTTCTCTCCCACTTCTCCTCTTTCCCACCCTGTTCCTCCCATATCCTTCCCACTTCTCCTCCTTCCTACACTGTTAAGGAACAGCTTTATACTCACTCCTTTGATCCTTAAACGGTTATAATTCCTGACCTTACATTGCATTGATAAAAGGCACATTATCATCTGAACATATGAAATGAATATGGTTCATGCCCTTTTACATATCATATACACCTGGACAACTCTTGTAAAAATCATTTCTTAGGTGTATAAATCCACAAATGTTATTATAAATGTACTTTTCTGATTCATCTGAACACAGCTGTGCATGACCATTAGAGCCATCTTTGTACAAGTGATGAGGGCAATATAAGACAAGATTAAAGGGATAGTAATACTTCATTTTATCTTTATTTTATTTTGTAGGCATTAAAAAAACATGAAGAATGATATAAGTCTTATCGCTCAAACCTTTATGGTTTAAGAGATATTCACAAGCAAAGTTTCCCCCCTGTTCAGCCAGATCAGAAGGAGCTGCCCAGGTAGTCTGCAGAGAGGGACAATCTTCAATTAAGATAAGGGAAAAAGCTGAAAAACTTGTCAAGGGGGAAGGGCTTTCATTCTTTTCATACAAAGAAGATTGTCCCCTTCTGTTATCTGTCCTGTCATACAACCAGACTCACATCTGAGAAGAGATGGCTTACACTAGGAAAAAGGGGCGGGAGGGAAACTTTGCTTGTGAATATCTCTTAAACCATAAAGGTTTGAGACATAAGACTTATATCATTCTTCATGTTTTTTTAATGCCTACAAAATAAAGTTAAAACGAAGTATTACTATCCCTTTAGGTACACCGAGAATCTGAGAGCAGCTATTGGACATCAGCTTAAACTGTATGATACTAGATTGATTCCTGTATAATCGCCCAATAAGAAACTATGCATCCACAGAGGTACAATGAGATCTTCTTACAGAGTAGGTCTCCAGTTGATACAAAATATCTCCACCAATTCTCTGGTTGGGATACAGTGAGTATCTGGATTATTAGGGAATGTCACCACCCCTTCTCTAGTTGGAGCCTTGATAGAAAGTAAAAGAGGAAAACACTTCCTCTAAGGGTAACCATATCAATGGAAGTCCCCACCGAAAGCCCCTATAAGGTTTCACTCACCAGACAGAAGTGGATAATCAGCTCAAAGCAGTGTTCTCTCAATATAATCAGATACGAGTGAATCATAAAACACTTTTATTTAATGTAAATGAAATGAAATATTTCAATAAAATATAAATAAAATGTGGTATTTTCCCTACGCGTTTCACAAGATCATGCTCGCTTCGTCAGGGGCAAATACGAACAGAGAGGTTCATTGTACAGGACTGGGTGGGTTCTAATCTCAAAATAATGACCTCTGTTTATGGGTTTATCAGTTTTTATTAACAGACCTGATGGAAAGTGGTCAGAAGTTGTCACTTTTATCCTTTATTTGAAAAGATTTTAAAACTTTTTCACCAAAGGATAAAAATGCTGCCTGGGAATAAATAATATTTTAATGGATTGAAGTCCTTTTCATTTTCTGATAATAATGTCCTTTTAAAGAAGAAAAGGGAAGTGTGTGACGGTATTCTACTCTTGCTGTCTGGCAGCAGCTCTGTGTGATGGCCACCAGTCAAGATACGAACCTGGCCTAATTTTAAGAGGTCACAGCATAGTGTAGAGCTGAATGGCCCCAGTGGATGCCGGGCTCTGTCACAACAGCGCCATCTGTAGTTATGCCTCTGGTATTGTAATACATATTTTGAACTCTAACCATCGCTCCATCAGCCTTTTAAAAGGTCCCTGAAAACACACATGTTCAGGGAAGCCTATCAGATCCACGACACGTTTAAGAACCACAGAGGCCCTGATGGAATTTAGAATGGCGGGCCCTATTTATAGTTTTAGTAGTGGATAGTGTTAAAGGGACCCTATCACCTTAAAACAACTTTGGTGATTTTGAAAGATCTTTCAAAATCACCTATATATTGTATTAGCCATTTTTTATTTTGAAATTTATTTTCAGAGTTGTATATATGTATATATGTATGTATATATAGATGTATAGATGATTGTAGTTAAGGCATGCCATACAGACACTTCCTGTCTAAGTCCTACAGTACCTTCCTCACTCACTGACGCTTAACGCTTTTAGTGCTGGGAGGTAGGCAATGCATTGCTGAGCAAGTGTTGAGGTATTGCCTGCACAGCGTGCTTTAATTACCATTATCTATCCACCCAAATATCCCAAAAAGCAGTTTTCTAACTTAAAAATGACTGCATGCACTCTGTAATGACTTGGGTGATTTGGAAAGAGCTTTCAAAATTACCTATATGTATGTTAGCCATTTTTTATTTAAAGAGGAACTACCATGTCATAAAATATGTAGCATAACTAAGTCCCCTTCTGGCGACTAGATGCTTAGTGGCGCTAGTCATCAGAATTATTACCTGATTTAATAGATATATGCTTTATTCCCCAGCTGTCAGTAGCACTGAGTGTGGACATCTTGCCAGAATGATAATTACCTGGTTAATGAGAATGATACCCTGCTCCGGCGCTGAGGGGCAGTAGAGAGCGCAGACATCTTTCCATAGTGACGTCTGCGCGCCTGCACTGTCAGTCCCTTTTGGGGCCGAACAGCTCCCAGCAACACCTCCTAGAGACGGCTGGGACTGACAGTGCAGGCACGCAGACGTCAGACGTCACTATAGAAAGATGTCTGCACTCTCTACTGCCCGTCAGCCCCAGAGCAGGGTATCATTCTCAGTAACCAGGTAATTATACTGGCGACTAGCACTACTGAGCAGCTAGCTGCCTGATGGGTAATTATTTGCCATAAAGTTTAAAATAGGTGGTAGTTCCGCTTTAAGGGAAGGTTACTTCCCTGGACTGCTCGTGGTTAAGGGGTTAAACTATAGTTTTAAATAAAGTATGTCTAACATATACATAGGGGATTTTGAAAGCCCTTTATTGTTATAAAGTGTTTGTGCCGCTTTAAATTAAAGGCATAGTAATGGATTATTATGATAAAACAAGTATTGAATGGCTTTCCCTGCTGAGGATGATAATTAATTCAAAAGTTATAAAAATCCAAACACGCTTACATATTTGGATACAATGTGCAGTTCCATTGGCTGATTCTAAACAATCTGGCCAGTTATCACACTGTGTATGGGATTGAAATTGTTGATTGCCTGGTGATTGTATTGCTGTGTGTGGCCTCAACAGAGCAAGCCACAAGGATCGTGAATGGGACCGTGACGTCAGGTCATTTAGATCTGATCGCACAACCACACACACAGACAGAGGCAGAACTAGAAGCCACCAGGTCCTGGTGCAAAAATTGCCATGGGCTCCCCCCAGACCACATTGCCCCCCCATTGGCCACCTCCACATTGCCCCCAATCTCCACATTGCCTCCAAATTGCCCCCAATGTCCACATTGCCTCCACATTGCCCTCAGTCTCCACATTACCTCCACATTGCCCCCAGTCTGCACATTGCCCTCAAATTGCCCCCAGTCTCCATATTGCCTCCAATCTCCACCTCCACATTGCCCCTATTGACTCCCCCCAGTGTCCATTCCCTACCTTCCTGGTGGTCCAGCGACGTGGCAGGAGAGGTGTGCGCCTTCTTCTCCACAGACCTATATACAGAGGGAGCTCCCATGCAGTCCTGTCTTCAGTAATGCAGAGCGCTGAGAGATGATGTCATTACTAGGTGCTGAAGAGGGAGGTTAGTTGCAAAGCAACCAAGTAACCAAGAGTTTAAAAGCTTTTTGTTCTTGTATGTTATAGGCTAAGGGTATTTTCTGTGCCAAGGAATAGTGGATGGAACACACAGTGGGGTTATGTGAGGAGTGGGGGTGTAGCCATGGGCAGAGCTAAAGGTGGCAAGAATGCCTTGCCTAGAGGCACCTGAGATGTGAATCCGTCCCTGAAAATTACCATGTGTTTGGGCACCTTTAAAGGGATAATTCAAGAGTAATTGAATGACAAAGTGTCCCCTCCCGCTCCTTTTACCTAGTGTAAGCTGCCTCCCCTCAGATGTGGAATCTGGTCTCTTGACCGGACAGATCACAGCAAGGGACAATCTTCTTACTGTGATCATAAGGAAACCCTGCCCTCCTTGACAGTTTTGTCAGGTTTTTCCCTTATGATCACTGAAGATTGTCCCTCTCTGCGATCCATTCGGACAGTCTTGCTGCTCTGAGGTGAGCAGTGTTACATCAGTAAAAGGGGCGGGAGGGGGATACTTTATCATTCAATTACTCTTGTACTACAACTCTGACAGTATTGACATAACACTCTCCACGGCCCAAATACTATGAAGTGAGGATAAGGCAAAACCTGAAAAACCTGTCAAGGGGGCAGGGTTTTCCTTATGATCACAGTAAGAAGATTGTACCTTGCTGTAATCTGTCCGTTCAGTGACCAGATTTCACATCTGAGGGGAGGAGGCTTACACTAGGTAAAAGGGACGGGAGGGGGATACTTTATCATTCAATTACTCTTGAACTACAACTCTGACAGTATTGATATAACACTCTCCATGGCCCAAATACTATGAAGATTAGTTGGAGCTTCTTTTATTGTGAAACAGTATTATCCCTTTAAGCTCTGAAATATCTGAAACAGGGAGGCATTATCATGAGCTGCAATAAGTTTTGACTCAAGAATTTTTTAGCAGGTTTTCTCCAGAAAATATGTAGAATATATATTTTTTTCATATGAAGCAATACTGATGCTTTAACCCTTAAAGGACCAGATGTGTGTGCAGAACAATGCAGGTGCCCAAAGGGTGTAATGCCATACCCTATTTGTGCTGTGATATTTTTTTTTACATCTTCCCTTGGATGCTTAATTAGAGACGTTCCTGTTGTGCTTACACCGCGTGGGGTGTAGAGATATCCGGACGTTCCGAGGAGGAGAAATCCAATATCCCAATTAAAACCACAGGAACCGAGATTACAAAAAGCTAAAAATTACCTGTTGATAAAATTCTATCAAGTAATTATGCATGGTAAAATATAAGGCTGTATGCACAAAGAAGCACTGGAAAAATTGTGGGGCAAACCAACTGTACAACGGGGACAAATAACATTTTGCCATATGTATTAAAATTAAGTAGACAAGGGTTGGGGGGAGGAGTATGTACTCATTAGCGTACAAGGCTGTTGGACTGCTGGCAATGTGAATGAGACGCTGTCCCTTACACATCGCCAGCAGTTCAACAACCCTAAAGTCTGAGAGCATTCTCGCTACATCCCCACTTGCCCACTGGGGAGATTAGAAGATTTGTCAGACTTAAAGGATAGTAATACTTGTATTAAAGTTGTGTCTTCTTTATATTTTTTTTAACAGCTACATTTCAATACTTACAGTTTTCTATTTCAAGCATTATTCAATCTGAAATGATCCCTATGTGACAGAACCGTCACGGAGCTCTGGACTCTGCCTTTTAAAGTGGTCCTGGACAGATACTTTTTCCCCACTAAGGAGTGAAATTCACGGGGCCGAGGACGGCCGGCAGAACTGTGACAAACCGCCATTAACACAACATGGGAAAAGTGGGCAATATCCGGATTGGCCAAAGCCCTGGGTGACAGGTTTAAGGTTCCCCATAGAGTTAACATGGGGGAAAGTAGGCCACCCAGGGATTTTTCAGTCAGCTGCCCGCACAAAGGTTCTGATTGGCCGAGACAGCCGTGACCAGCTTGGCCAGGATTGGTCAGCCAATTCTAGGCACCAGATTGGCCAGTGGTTGAAGTGGAATATTCAAAGATGCTTCAACCCCTGGCCATTGTTTCAAAAATGTTTATTTGAGCCCCTCAACCTTTTGTTTCAATGTTATCCATTGTTACATCCTTTGTCTAGATAACCTGATCCTGTCTGCTCCTTTGTATCATGTGTAATTCTTGCAGGGGCGGACTGACAGGACCAGGGCCCCTGGTCCAAAAAGAGGTCTGGGCCCCCTGCAGAAATCTCCACAATGCCCCTTCCACCTCCACAATGCCCCCATCATCTCATCGCCACAATGCCCCCTTCTCTCCACAATGCCCACTTGATCTCATCGCCACAATGCCCCCTTCTCTCCACAATGCCCCTTGATCTCATCTCCACAATGCCCCTATCTCCACATTGCCCCCTTGATCTCATCTCCACAATGCCCCCTTCTCTCCACAATGCCCCCTTCTCTCCACATTGCCCCCTTGATCTCATCTCCACAATGCCCCTTCTCTCCACATTGCCCCCTTCATCTCCACAATGCCCCTTCTCATGCCTCACAATGCCCCCTTGATCTCATCTCCACAATATTGCCCCCTTCATCTCCACAATGCCCCCTTCATCTCCACAATGCCCCTTCCACAATGCCCCCTTCATCTCCACAATGCCCCCTTCCACAATCCCCCCTTCATCTCCACAATGCCCCCTTCATCTCCACAATGCCCCCTTCCACAATCCCCCCTTCATCTCCACAATGCCCCCTTCCACAATCCCCCCTTCATCTCCACAATGCCCCCTTCCACAATCCCCCTTCATCTCCACAATGCCCCCTTCATCTCCACAATGCCCCCTTCCACAATCCCCCCTTAATCTCCACAATGCCCCCTTCATCTCCACAATGCCCCCTTCCACAATCCCCCCTTCATCTCCACAATGCCCCCTTCCACAATCCCCCCTTCATCTCCACAATGCCCCCTTCCACAATACCCCTTCATCTCCAAAATGCCCCCTTCCACAATACCCCCTTCATCTCCACAATGCCCCTTCCACAATGCCCCTTCATCTCCACAATGCCCCCTTCCACAATCCCCCCTTCATCTCCACAATGCCCCTTCCACAATGCCCCCTTCATCTCCAAAATGCCCCCTTCCACAATACCCCCTTCATCTCCACAATGCCCCCTTCCACAATACCCCCTTCATCTCCAAAATGCCCCCTTCCACAATACCCCCTTCATCTCCAAAATGCCCCCTTCCACAATACCCCCTTCATCTCCACATTGCCCTTCCTCAATGCCCCATCTCCACATTGCTCCTTCATCTCCACAATACCCCCCTTCATCTCCACCATGCCCCTACCTGCAGTCCCTGGTGGTCCAGTGGCGTGGGGCGCGCCTCTAGTAATGCAGAGGCTGGGAGATGATGTCATCTCCCAGCGCTCTGTATTACTAGAACGGCCCGGCGGCCGTTGTAGGAGAGCTGCTGAGCAGCTCTGGAAGTGGCAGTGGTGGCGGCGGGCCCCCTTCGGTCATGGGCCCTCGGTCCGTGACCGAATGCCCGATGGTCAGTCCGCCCCTGGATTCTTGTGATTAACGGTGCAAATAAGTCCAAAGTGTTGTGCAATAAAGAGTTCTAAGTTTTACCCTCCAAACTGGTCCTGTCTGGTTTTTGGAGGGGTTGTGCTGAACGAATGAAGGAGATTGGGATGTCGGTGCCGCAGAAGCAGAGAAGTGACGGTGGTACTGACCTCTAGTACCAGGACTCACGTCACAATCCCCCTCCCACCCCTTCTGGCCGCTTCCCCTCAGATCTGGAATCAGGTCATGGGACCGGACGGATGCAGTGAGGGACAATCTTCACTCAGTAAGTATAAGGAAAACCCTGCCCCCCAAACGAAGGATGACAGGATTTTCCTTTTGATTACTGAAGATTGTCCCTCGCCGCTCTCCATCCCGACCAGGCTGACAGACAGCGTGATGCAGGGAAAGGGGTGGGCAGAGGATCCTTTCCGATTGAATAGCGCTTGAACTACAAAACTGTATTGAAATATAGTGCTATGTGTTAAAAAAAAATATAAAAAAGACTTGGATCTTGTAAAGGATGTTTTTTTTTTGTGATCTCCTCATGGTTAGTTGGGGGTTAATGCTCTGCAGTTGTGGCTAGCAACAGCAGAGGGGCAGGCAATGCCAGCTTACATAGTGTTTATGAGAGACAGGTAGTGCCATCTCCAATATTCAGTGTTATATAACCAAGCACATACGCATGCGCAGTGTTAGACATACCTTGCATACCTATAAGGGCGTAGTCTGTATTTTACCCTTTAATCAACACAGTTTTGCTTAGAGCCATTGGAGACTAGGGAAGAGTGTACCTAGTCTCAAGTCTGAGAGACAGAGATTGTACCTCATCTCAAACCTGTGTGTTGCTGAGGAGTCGTATGGAGGGCTCTCCCATACTGATAACTCCGGCAGCTAAGTGCCTTTTATTGTCTCTTCTTTTTGTATTACCAAGTCGTTGATGTAAACTCTGTAGTGAAATGCCTTTTATATTCTCTTTTTACTACTGCGGAGCCGTATGTCTCTCATACCGATGTTAACTTTGGCAGTAGCTGATTTATTTTAACTAATCATTGCATGTTCAATAAACTGTAGTTATAGTTTTTCCTCCACTGCCTTTGTGTGTATTGCTTATCTTTTTGAAATTCCAGACCTTTATTGTAACAGATCTCAACGTTAATACAAGTATCACTATCCCTTTAGGCTTGCTTGCTTAAACCATTCATTGTCATAGGTATGTTTACCGCACACTCCCGTGACACTGAACGGGTTACAACATCAACAGATATTGCCAGCTTTCATGTATCATTGAGACAATGGCAGAGAAGCTGTAACATATCACATCTTCTCTGCCATTTCATATCACAGCATCTCTGCCATTACATATCACAGCATCTCTGCCATTCCATATCATAGCTTCTCTGCCATCCCATATCATAGCTTATCTGCCATCCATATCATAGCTTCTCTACATAGTAACATAGAAAATTAGGTTGAATAAAGACACAAGTCAATCAAGTTCAACCTTTGCCTCATACCCTAGTGACATGAGAATTATATATCTTTCCTGCTACCAAATGAGTTAGTCTTTATCAGACCTTCCTGATCTGCCTATTAATAAACAGTATAACCCTGTATGTTCCCTTTTGTCAGAAATGTATCTAATCTTCTCTTAAATGTATCCATTGTATCTGCCATAATGACATCATTGGGCAAGGAATTCCACAATTTAACAGACCTTACTGAAAAAAAGAAACAACCCTTCCTCTGCTGAAGTCTATCATTCTCTAAATGATAGGTTAATGCTGGAAACATCTGCTCATGTTCTAACCCATTCAGTGACTCAGGAGTGCGCAATGAACATCCCTGACACTGAAAGGTTTGACGGACAGAATGACACTTGCTGTCTCTCTCCATTATAGACAGCACGCTGTTATCTGGCTCCATAGAATGCTGACAGGGAGATCCCAACTATGCCAACTTCAGGTTGGTGATATTGGAGTTTAGTGCATGAGGTGAACAGCCACATTATCATGAATAAGATAATGGCTCATTAAACTGCATTTCCATCTGCAAGTATGCCATTGTAGAACAAAACTGTAAACCTGTTGAAGGCATGGCGGATTCATGGTGATGTCAGTGAATTGTGTTGCATCGGGGACAGATGACGAAGACACGTTAGTGCAAGCTGTCTATATGCCATCAACATCACTTCACCACCATACCACCATCCTGGCCCCTTATTGCATTTTAGTGCATCTCTTCCCTGGAGTCTTCAACAGAGAATCATGTCCACCTCGATGGTCGTAATAAGCAGTACTAATTAGATGTTAATTTGCGAGAGTGGATTCATGCAGAATTGATTCATAGTAACCAGGATTTTTTTAAAGGGATAGTAATGTTTGACAAAAACAGCAGCTCCAATCAATCTTCATAGTATTTGGTCCAAGGAGAGTGTTATGTCAATACTGTCAGAGTTGTAGTTCAAGAGTAATTGAATGATAAAGTATCCCCCTCCTGCCCCTTTTACCTAGTGTAAGCCACCTCCCCTCAGATGTGGAATCTGGTCCTGGCAACTGGTCCTGGCACCATACAGCTCACAGCAAGGGAGTATTT
>CM074721.1:17077144-17114644 GCA_037306005.1 Rhinophrynus dorsalis
CAGCAAAACCACAGACATACATTTCAGCCTATGTGGGCCTCATCGCATGGGCCCTTTCTACCATGTGCCTAGAGGGATTCAGCTGCACCACACCTATGAGGCCCACATAGGCCGAAACGTACATCTGTCATTTTGCTGTCTCTCTCGTGTGGAGAGGATTTACCTGACATTTTGGAGCTGGACTGTCTGTGGGCGGGACCAGTCTATTATTATTATGATTATGGAAATTTCCTCTCTGCATTGGCACATGGGAGTGAAAACCAATGAGAGGCTACCATGCCTAAGAACAAGACACTTTATCTTGTTTGTGCTTGATGGGTGCTCCTCACAATTGTTTGTCTCCCTAAGTATAAGGAGATCCCAAGCATGGGTCCTTGCTTCCATGTGCCTAGAGAGATTCAGCTGCTCCACACTGACAAGGCCTGCATAGGCTGAAACATATGTTTGTGGTTTTGCCTGACATTTCAGAGCTGGACTGTTGGTGGGCAGACTATGTGGATGTTTCCTCTCGGCAATGGCACATGGGAGTGAAAAACATGAGTTGTAGCACTATTGAGAGGCTACCATGCATAGGACAAGAGTCAAGACACTATACCTTGTCTGAGCTAGATGGGTGCTCCTCACAATTGTTTGTCTCCTTAAAGGGATATTACTTATACAAGAAACTGTTAAATCTGATGTAATACCACCACGTTCTTACCAGCAAGAGAGACTTACAGTATCCTGTCCTAAAGAAAACGTAAATGTAGCAATCTGCATCATTTAGACAAATCAGCTTTGAACAATGTTGCCAGAATAAGAAACGCTACATAGTTTATTGACAGACCTGAAATACATCTGGCTCAAGCGTAGGATATCAATTCAGAGAAAAAGACATTGGGATAATGATTACATGAACTAATGAAAAAGGCACATCTGTACAATCATTCATCATCTGAGTACAGTAATAATTCAGAACTAAGCCCTTATTATATGGTCTAAGGTCAGATAGGTTTATTTAAACATCGGACTTAGCTAGTGTCTCTATAGTCAATATAGCGTGACAACTTAAAGGGATAGTAGTGTGAAGTAACCGGATGTTAAACTTTCATGTCCCTGTGATATATGAGGACTGTGGGATTACATGGACATTCCAGCAATACATCTGCTATGGACTTTTCCTATCTCAAGTCCTTTGAAATCAACCTCGCCATCTACTGGTTGAACCTTGCATTGCAGCATTGTGCTATGCACTGCCATCTATTGGTTGGTGACAAGCATAGGAGCATTGTTGGTGCACTGCCATCTATTGGTTGGGGACCTACATTGCAGTAGTGCTGTGTCCCATGCGAGTATGCAAATATGTCACTGTTGCATTCTGGGACCTTCAGTTTCTCTCCAATGTTTTCATTATGCTTCCCCATCCTACACCCCAAAATTGTTATAACCTGTTATGTTTGTTGTATGTCTTGTCTTCTGTGTATTATGATATTTTGTTATATTCATGTCACCACAAGTTAAATGAAGGCTGTGAAAGGCCTGGTATTCCATTTTAATAAACTTAAATGTGTTTCTTTACTCAAGGAGCAAGTGTTTAGGTTCTGTTAAGGACTGGTATGTCCAGTTGAAAGATTTGTTACTGATACAACATGGTTGATTTGGGAAAGGGTTAATGCTAGTTTTCTTACCAATGTTCAGAAGGATCTGGCCTGGCAAATAGTCCATAACTGTTTGCCAGTGAGAAGCTTCTAACATAGTAGATGAATAGCACCAATCGCCAAATGTCCTAGAGATACTTGTATACAGGATGAGACAGTTATGCACTTGCTATGGAATTGTCCATAGGCCCGAGATATGTGGTCTAAAATTATAAAGTTTGTAAAATGTTTTGTATCAGGCAAAGTCCTTTCTTATGAAATGGTCATTTATGGATCTGGATTAGGATTTAGAGATGGTGATAAAGCAGTATGGCAAATTGTTAATTCAATGAAGGAAACTTTATGGGACATTAGAAATGTTTATGTTTTTAAGAGAGAAATAATCCCAGTAGAGGAAGCACTTGGGTTGTTTTTTGCCAAACTGTTTTCTTATATTCTGACAGACAGAAAACATATCAGAGTGGAAGCTGCAAACCATTTTTGGAGGATCATAGAACGGAGAAATTATTTTTAGACAGGCACTATTGTATGGAAAACAGACAGTAATGTTTTGTTTTTTGTGATGTGTATGTTTTGTTTTTGTAAATAAAGATTTTTATGAAAAAAAAAATATATATCTGTGGTTTTGCCTGACATTTCAGAGCTGGACTGTTGGTGGGCAGACCAGTCTTATATGGATATGGATGTTTCCTCTCTGCAAGGAAGTGAAAAATGTGAGTTCTAGCACCATTGAGAGGCTACCATGTACAGGACAAGACACTATACCTTGTTCGAGATTGATGGGTGCTCCTCACAATTGTTTGTCTCCTTAAAGGGATATTACTTATACATGAAACTGTTATATCTGATGTAATACCACCGTGTTCTTACCAGCAAGAGACACTTTCAGTCTCCTGTCCTAAAGAAAACGTAAAGGTAGCAATCTGCATCATTTAGACAAATCAGCTTTGAACAATGTTGCCAGAATAAGAAACGCTACATAGTTTATTGACAGACCTGAAATACATCTGGCTCAAGCGTAGGATATCAATTCAGAGAAAAAGACATTGGGATACTGATTACATGAACTAATGAAAAAGGCACATCTGTACAATCATTCATCATCTGAGTACAGTAATAATTCAGAACTGGTCTCTAACTAAACGATGCATGTCATGGAGAAGTGCAAGTAACGACTAAGCTCTCATTATATGGTCTAAGGTCAGATAGGTTTCTTTAAACATCGGACTTAGCTAGTGTCTCTATAGTCAATATAGCATGACAACTTAAAGGGATAGTAGTGTGAAGTAACCGGATGTTAAACTTTCATGTCCCTGTGATATATGAGGACTCTGGGATTACATGGACATTCCAGCAATACATCTGCTATGGACTTTTCCTATCTCAAGTCCTTTGAACTCAACCTCGCCATCTACTGGTTGAACCTTGCATTGCAGCATTGTGCTATGCACTGCCATCTATTGGTTGGTGACAAGCATAGGAGCATTGTTGGTGCACTGCCATCTATTGGTTGGGGACCTACATTGCAGCAGTGCTGTGTCCCATGCGAGTATGCAAATATGTCACTGTTGCATTCTGGGACCTTCAGTTTCTCTCCAATGTTTTCATTATGCTCCCCCATCCTACTACCCAAAATTGTTATAGCCGGTTGTTTGTTGTATGTCTTGTCTTCTGTGTATTATGATATTTTGTTATATTCATGTCACCACAAGTTAAATGAAGGCTGTGAAAGGCCTGGTATTCCTGGTATTCCATTTAAATAAATCTAAGTCTTTTTCTCTACTCCAGAAGCAGATGTTTAGGTTCTGTTGTTGGGGGACCCCACCAGATGAATGCCCACAAAGACTTTAATACAGTGAAATGAAGTGATGCACAAAAGTTAAAATCTACCTGTGTGCTGCTAAAGTGTATTGTGTTGGAGGTATTAAGAATGTTATTGTATGAATGCACTCTGTATTGAAAAGCATTACTGTGCAAAAAAATGTTGTATTGTATTTTCCATGTCAAAATAAAGATTATTAAAAAAAAAAAAGTTGGGGGAGGCAGGGATTGATGACACCAGGCCCCTGTAGCCAAAAGCTCCTTGTTAAAGTTGGTGTCGATTTACCAGGCAGAGGGGCTAGTTCCTGCCAGGAAGAGGTGTTGTTGTCACAGAGGGGACTGAACCTGTTCCACAGAAGAAGGCAGAGGGGTTAATATCTGCCCAGCAGAGGCTTCGCAGCAGATGGGATGATACCTTCTCTGCAGTGACCTGTTCCAGTGGGTAGAAGTGCGAGTCCCTACCCAGGTTCCTGCTCTCCATTTGGGCTGGCTGCACCTGGAGGTCTTCCAATCCGGTTGACCGCTTCTCCTCTGGGTGGTGCAGCTAGATCCAGTGGCAAACGGCCCAGGTCTGTCCGGTGGTCCTCTGAGGCCGGTCCAGTGTAAATGACCTGGTAGGTGCCCCCCTAACGCTACAGGGGTGGGTGCCTGCCGCAGGGGGCCGTCACAAGTAATACTTGCAAATTACTAATCCCCATATTGTAGCTTTGTTAAAAAGAAACGTATTGCCCCCAGTGTCATCTCTTAAACCCTTATGGTTTGAGAGATGATAGCGCTCAAAGTTCCCCCCTCCCTCCCCCTTCCCTAACTGAACACTGACTGCAGGGAAATCCGGCATTACTTGCATCAGGCGGCTCTGCAGCATTGCCGGGATCGTGTTTATAAAAAAGAAATATTTCACTAAAACGGTCTTCTACATGTGCTTGCAAACCAAGAGCAAACCAAGCACACGTAGAAGACCGTTTCAGTGAAAGATTTCTTTTATATAAACGCGATCTCGGCTCCGCTGCAGAGCCGCCTGATGCACGTAAGACTGTCATACGACAGCTTCCCCTGCAGTCAGCGTTCAGCGTTCAGTCAGGGAAGGGGGAGAGAGGGGGGAACTTTGAGCGCTATCATCTCTCAAACCATAAGGGTCTGAGAGATGACACTGGGGGCAATAAGTTTCTTTTTAACAAAGCTACAATATGGGGATTAGTAATTTGCAAGTATTACTATCCCTTTAAGCAAATCTCCCTATTACAGGTCCTGGCAATTAAGTCCTATCGGGTGCATAGTGAAATGACTTAACATAAATGACTATCAAACATAGATAGTGACAGTATACCGGAAGACCTAGGGACTTCACACATTAAGAAAGTAACAAGCTATTAATCAAGAAGCTAACACTACAATGTTTCTGTGTTGTCAAGACCAAAGAGTACAGAACTATCCGTGTTGTATATATTCCTCTTGATTAGAGTCCTAACAGCATACATGACAACTTTCAGTTCGTAAGACTGAGGATCACGGACGACTAGCATAAGTACCTAACAGTGAACCACCTGACCTATTACAAACTACTCGGACGTGTACATGTGAGACCAAATTTCCACTTACAGTTTCTCTTCCCCCTTTCTCCATGTGAGACTGACGAAATATTAACCTCTTGGGGTGTGTTTTGCTTTTAACCCTTTGAGTGCCAGAGGGGTATGGAATGCATTGCAAAGCAATGTATTCTGGACCCCTCTGGCACTCAAAAGGTTCACAGATTAGATGCCACTTAAATCTGAGTCTGAACACTTTTTAATCACTTTGTTTACTAACACTACATTAAAATCTTGGCTAGTCCCATATCTTTTTATTTTTAAGAATTAACCCTTTGAGTGCCAGAGGGGTACGCAACGCCTTGCTTTGCAATGTGTTGCGTACCCCTCTGGCACTCTAAGGGTTAATAAAAGTTAAGTATTATGACCCTGGCCATAACCAATGTAGCAAGATATCACGGTATGACAGAACTAACTATTATTGGTCGTGAGCTGGTTTGTTAGCAAGACTATTCATTATCACTGAACTGGTCTTAGAAGGGTCAAGTTCTATTCACTAGTAAAGGTATATAACACCTCTACAGAACTTATAACACTCTTCATTTCTTTTTCTTCTTCTTGATTTCCTTAAAGGGATAGTAATGTTTCACAAAATCAGCAGCTTCAATTAATATTCATAGTATTTGAGCCATAGAGAGTGTTATTTCAATACTGTCAGAGTTGTAGTTCAAGAGTAATTGAGTGATAAAGTATCCCCCTCCCTCCCCTTTTACCTAGTGTAACACTGCTCACCTCAGATGTGGAATCTGGTCTCTTGACCGGAAAGGTCACAGCAAGGGACAATCTTCTTACTGTGATCATAAGGAAAACGCTGCCCCCTTGACAGGTTTTTCAGGTTTTTCCCTTTGATCACTGAAGATTGTCCCTCTCTGTGATCCATCCGGACAGTCTTGCTGCTCTGAGGTGAGCAGTGTTACATCAGTAAAAGTGTCGGGAGGGGGATACTTTATCATTCAATTACTCTTGTACTACAACTCTGACAGTATTGAAATAACACTCTCCAGGGCTCAAATACTATGAAGATTAATTGGAGCTGGCATTTTGTGGTTGGACTGCTGTAATAGCAGGACCAATATGATATGCTTTAGCTTAGTTCCGTCTAATGAAGTCGGCGCTGACACCACTCGATTGCCCCGTATTATACCTTAAATAAAAAACACACAACAGGCCAGTATCTCCTCAAACATTAAAAATAAAAATTAAAACGAATATATTGTCAATATTAGACAAAATACCAAAATTGGTATAAAAATATATAAATTTATTAAAAAATCACAGTATTCAACATAAATTACAATACATAAACTGCATTTGTTAGCTAAAATAAGCTTGCATACAATTAAATGCAATAGTAAACAATTAATAAAATGCACACTTACGTGGTATTTTAGATTCCAATACACAAATGTAAGACCTCTGGCTGGAAGAAAATTCACTTGCAACGCGTTTCACACTAGAAATGTGCTATCCAGTTATTGCTTGAAAAAGCACATTTCTAGCGTGAAACGCGTTGCAAGTGGATTTTCTTCCGGCCGGAGGTCTTACATTTGTGTATTGGAATCTAAAATACCATGTAAATGTGCATTTTATTAATTGTTTACTATTGTATTTAATTGTATGCGAGCTTATTTTAGCTGACAAATGCAGATATGTATTGTAATTTATGTTGAACACTGTAATTTTTAAATAAATTTATATATATTTATACCAATTTTGGTATTTTGAGTATTTTGTTTAATATTGACAATAAATTCGTTTTAATTTTATTTTTTATGTTTGAGGATATACTGGCCTGTTGTATGTTTTTTATTTAAGGTACAACATGGAGCAATCGAGAGGTGTCAGCGCCGACTTCATTAGACGGAACTAAGCTATATCTTTGAAATTGGGTTTGTCGGATGCCCTAGGAGTCAGGGCTGCAGGACACCATTCCCATCATCTTGTAGAAAAAAAAGGAGTACTCACCTGTCAGCACCTCCAAATATTCGTAATGATGTGCTTTAGGATATTTCTCTCTGTGAAAGGCACTAGTGGGCTAAAAGAGACTGTATCCTGGGTAGGATAGCATTCCTATACAGCCTGCAAATTTGTATTTCAGGTTTGTTCCTAGTTGAGCGTCTCTGACTTTTAAAGTGTTAGTAATGTCTGAAAAAAACTTTTTTGCATTTAGAAGAGCTTATAAAGCTGATCTAAATGCAAAAAAACGTATCTCTCAAACCGCTATGGTTTAAGAGATACGGGCGTTTAAAGTTTGATTTCTCCTACTGACAGCTGTAAAGCTGTCAGCAGGAGATCCGTGTCGGTCGACACGCTGGCGCTTGAGAAGTGCCGGGATCTCGTTACTTACACGGAATCCCTTCATTGGAATGGTCTAAAATGTGTGCCTGAACACTAGGCCTGAACACTAGGCACACGTTTTATACCATTCCAATGAAGGGATTCCATGTAAGTAACGAGATCCCGGCACTTCTCAAGCGCCAGCGTGTCGACCGACATGGATCTCCTGCTGACAGCTTTACAGCTGTCAGTAGGAGAAATCAAACTTTAAACGCCTGTATCTCTTAAACCATAGCGGTTTGAGAGATACGTTTTTTTGCATTTAGATCAGCTTTATAAGCTCTTCTAAATGAAAAAAAGTTTTTTTCAGACATTACTAACACTTTAATATAAATAAATATGTTTATTGTGAAACATTACTATCCATTTAAGATAAGAAGTGCCTGCATAGTGTGCCTTAATTAGCATAATCTTTTGATTTATATAAGCCAAAAACTATATTTCTAAATAGAAAAATGTCTGTTGCAACATATAGAGGACTATGAAAAAAAAGAATCCTTGTTTTAGGTGATATGATTGCTTTAATGCAGTAGCCATCAATAACGTGCTTCTTTCCACTGAATGATGATGACACCTGTTCCCTGGCAGCTATATCATGGACCATTCCCAAAGATGAAAATCACTGTCTGAATATGATCACAAGTCTTTTTGCTGAGCGCTCACATCAATGTCAATTTTTATTTTTTGTTTTGTCACTGACAGATTGATATACTCATCAACATTATGTAGAATCTATACTCTCTGGCACAGCTAGTCTTAAACAGATCTGTTAATTTCATTTTCACTTTTTTTTACAATGCAGTTATGGAGAGGTGAACAGAGAATAGAAAGTTTAAATAAGTGTAAATAAACCAATTGGATGCTATACATATTGCCAGAGAATTGGTCCACAATGAACTGGATATGTTTCTAGCTTACAAAGGTTTTAACCCATGCAAAAAAAGCATTTTAATGAGCCTGGTGTGCTATGAAGAAGTGGAGAGAGATACATTAAAGGGATAGTAATGTTTCATAATAAAAGCAGCTCTAATTAATCATCATAGTATTTGGACTTTGGAGAGTGTTATTTCAATTCTGTCAGAGTTGTAGTACAAGAGTAATTCAATGATAAAGTATCCCCCCCCCTCCCCGTTCAACCAGATCAGAAGGGAGGTGCCCAGGTAGACTGCAGAGAGGGACAATCTTCAATTAAGATAAGGGAAAAACCTGAAAAACTTGTCAAGGGGGGGGGGGCAGGGCTTTCATTGTTCTCATAGGAAGAAGATTGTCCCCTGCTGTTATCTGTCTGGTCTATGGACTGGATTCCACATCTGAGAAGAGATGGCTTATACTAGGTAAAAGGGGCGGGAGGGGAAACTTTGCTTGTGAATATCTCTCAAACCATAAAGGTTTGAGAGATAAGACTTATATTGTTCTTCATGTTTTTTTAATGCCTACAAAATAAACTAAAGATAAAACAAAGTATTACTATCCCTTTAAGCAGGCACGTGCACACATAGACACCAAGGGGGGCTTGAGTACATGCCCCTTTTGTCCAAAGTGCCCTCGTGCCCACAGTAACTTGAAAAGTTCCAATACCACATATGGGTATAGCTGGGAACTTGCCGGAATTCACCCAGAGACTCCGGATTTAGAGAAGTGTCTCCGGGTATCCGGGTGAAACCTTAAATTCTCCGGGTATACCGCATGTTCATTTGTATTCCTGCCTGCGCATATTTCATAATTTAAAGGGATAGTAATGTTTCACAATAAAAGCAGCTCCAATTAATCTTCTTAGTATTTGGACCATGGAGAGTGTTATATCAATTCTGTCAGAGTTGTAGTTAAAGAGTAATTGAATGATAAAGTATCCCCCTTCCATACCTTTTACTGATCAGTTGAGAGCAGCAAGGTGGTGTCTGGATGGATCGCAGAGAGCGACAATCTTCAGTTAGCATGAGGGAAAAATCTGAAAAAACATGTCAAGGGGGGGAAGGGTTTTCCTCATGATCACAGTAAGATTGTCCCTTGCTGTGAGATGTCCTGTCAAGTGACCAGATTCCACATCTGAGAGGAGGCGGCTTACACTAGGTAAAAGGGGCGGGAGGGGGGATACTTTGTCATTCAATTACTCTTGTACTACAACTCTGACAGTATTGATATAACACTCTCCATGGACCAAATACTATGAAGATTAATTGCAGCTGCTGTTTTTGTGAAACATTACTATCCCTTTAAATCATTGCCTCCTGAGTCCTGTACTGGCATTGCAGAATTCTTATTGTGAAGCATCCTAGTATATCCGCAACCAAGTTGCATCCTTTGCTAGGTGATGCAAGATGACGACGCTGCATGTGTGGTGTCCGTGCAAGACTAGCGTGAGTGAAGGCAGCGGAGCAGAGAGCCTGTACTGGGCACCTCTTTCTAGTCAGCCATCGCTGTTGTAATGTAATTTCTTTTTAGTTCATGAACAGTAAATACATTTTTGCCATCATCATGAATTAAATCATGTTGGCAGAGCAGTGGGAAGTGTGGTGGCGTTCACTGCGGTGGGATGGTGGGAATTAAATTAAACACGGTAGCAAAGGTTTTTTTTGTTTCGTTTTATTTTTTAATCTCCGGGTGAGCTATTTCTGAAAACTCCCAGGTATTCATATGGGTCAGACAGGTGATAACTGTAAGGGTGTCAGGGAGCGGAATTTAAAAATGTCTTCTAATGTAGGTTTAGACGGATGGTAAAGAAAATCCCTGTAATAACTTAGAAACGTAAACTGTCCCGATAAATTTCCCTGCAAGCCGCGGCAAAAAGGAGCAATTTATTTGTATCAAGTCTGGCGTCCGTCCATTACCTTGACTCTGTGCTCTCGATGGTGAAGATGAAACAAGGATGGATGTTCCAATTTGCAACAAAACTGCTGTTCGCAACACTGGTCTGTCAGGATTCTATTGTTTTTATACATATATATATATATATATATATATATATATATATCTCTATATATATAAAAGAAGACTTTGTGCCTGCCAAAACACACCCAGGGGAGGCATAAAGCAGGAGTTACTACTCCTATTGGGTGATTCAGTCATGCAGGGAGTTGGCCCGCCCCCACTATGCAGCCCGCCCACCACTATCAAAGTCAGAAAAAAGCAATATGGCCGCCACTTGCTCCTACACCACAGACAAACATACATGCCCCACTCACACAGAACCACAGAAACACACACACGCCCCACTCACACACACATGCCCCACTCACACAGCACCACACAAACACACACACACGCCCCACTCACACAGCACCACACACACGCCCCACTTACACAGCACCAAACAGACATGCCCCCTCACACACACACAGCACCACATACACACAAAGCCAGAAATAAATATGGCTGACACACACACACACACACACACACACACACACACAGTCACTCACCCTGACTCCCAGAGGCCTCAGCAGGACCTGTACTGCAGCACCAGAGGAACAAAATTGCACTCAAAGGGTTAAGGTAGGTCCTCATTGCTCAATTATTTCTTCACTGTCATCATTTGCCATGCAACACACAGGACAGACAGCCATCAGATTCACACTTAACCCACTGACTGCCACAGGGTTGTGTATCAAGTTTTACCCCTCAGGGAGTGTGTTCAAACCCCTCACACTGTAAACTTGCATTTCTCTCCCACTTCTCCTCCTTCCCCAGCCTATTACTAACACTTTTCCATATTTATGTTAAGCCCCGCCCCCTACTCGCGATTAAGCCCCACCCCCTTTTACCCCAGATTGCCCCATTGCTCTCTCCACATCAGCACCACATGAGGGACTCCACAAGTAAAAGTTCACAGGTATTACACACTCATGCCCCACTCACACACCACCAAACACCCATACACACACACAAAGCCAGAAAGAAAGATGGCTGACACACAGTCACTCACCTTGACTCCCAGTGGCCTCAGCAGGACCTGTAGTAAAGCCACTGAACGGTGCTGCATCACCAGGGGAACAAAATGGCACTCAAAGGGTTAAGGTAGGCCCTCATTGCTGAATTACTTCTTCACTGTCATCATTTGCCATGCAAGACACAGGACAGACAGCCATCAGATTCACACTTAACCCACTGACTGCCACAGGGTTGTGTATCAAGTTTTAGCCCTCAGGGAGTGTGTTCAAACCCCTCACACTGTAAACTTGCATTCCCCTCCCACTTCTCCTCCTTCCCCAGCCTATTACTAACACTTTTCCACATTTATGTTAAGCCCCACCCCCTACTCGCGATTAAGCCCCGCCCACTTTTAACCCAGAT
Organism: Rhinophrynus dorsalis; assembly: GCA_037306005.1. Taxonomy (NCBI): domain Eukaryota; kingdom Metazoa; phylum Chordata; class Amphibia; order Anura; family Rhinophrynidae; genus Rhinophrynus; species Rhinophrynus dorsalis. Next base: position 17,088,816 of record CM074721.1, read on the forward strand.
TGCCCCATTTGTCTCTCCACATCCGCACCACATCAGTCCCCTCTAGGGACTTCACAAGTCAGTGTTCCCAGGTATGAACACACTTCCCACTGCTATTTATCTCTGACATGCCTCTCTATACCTTAACCCTTTGAGTGCCAGAGGGGTACACAACTCATGAGCACATGTGTTTCTGCTCATATATGTTGCGTGTCTGTGTGTGTACATCTCTGTTACATGTGTGTCCATGTGTGCATCTCCAGTGTGTCTGTGTGTGTGCGTGTCTTTTGCATGTCTCTGCCGCTCACTGTGTGTATGTGCATACCTCCCAACATTTCACAGGGCCAAAGAGGGACACGTTAGTTTTAGGTGATATTGTTGGGGGCGTGCCTGGTGGGCGGGGCATTAGTAATAATTTTTAGGTTATTTCATGACCTATTACTGGCTATTTATGTAACTGAATAAATGATTTAGTTCAAGACCAAAGTATTTTATTTGCACAGACTAATGTATAAACACATATACTGAAGTTTATTGCTTTATTGCTGTAGAGCAAAGTAATACACACCACACAGTCAGGGCTGGTGCAAGGATTTTTGCCACCCTAGGCAAAACCTAATTTTGCCGCCCATTTCGCTCCGCCCCTTGTGTCCCACCCCTTTATACCCTGCCTACTTATACCCAACCTCTTTTCATGATTGTCCTCTCTCTGCCCCCTGAGCCACTCTGCCCCTGTTCTGGAGATGCCTGTAAGAGATGCCCCCCACCAGCTCCAACTTGCCCCTTATCTGCTTCACTTTGGCCCACCAGTTCCACTTTGCCCCTATCAACTCCAACTTGCCCCCATCAGCTCCAACGTGCCCACACCAGCTCCACTTTGCCCCCTCAGCTCCAACTTACCCCCATCAGCTCCACTTTGCCCCCCATCCTCTCCAACTTACCCCCATCAGCTCCACTTTGCCCCCCATCCGCTCCAACTTGCCCCCACCAGCTCCACTATGCCCTCTCAGCTCCAACTTTCCACTATCAGCTCCACTATGCCCCCAGCAGCTCCAACTTGCCCCCATCCGCTCCAACTTGCCCCACCAGCTCCACTTTGCCCCCCCTCAGCTCCACTTTGACCCTCATCAGCTCCAACTTGCCCCCATCATCTCCAACTTGCCCCCACCAGCTCCACTATGCCCCCTCAGCTCCAGCTTTCCCCTAACAGCTCCAACTTGCCCCCATCATCTCCACTTTGCCCCACATCTGCTCCAACTTGCCCGCTCAGCTCCACTATGCCCACCATCACATACCTGTATCTCCCGCGCAGTCTTCTCTTCAGTAATGCAGAGTGCGGCGGGAGATCATGACTCCCAGCGCGCTCTGCATTACTAAAGATCCGACCAGATGAGGGAGCGCTGTAGCAACACAGACCTGACTGTGTTGTGGTTCCTGGCGTGGTGTGTGTGTGGGCGCAGCTGTTCTCCGCTGCATGCCCGCACCCCCAGTACGTGTGCGCCCTAGGCCGGCGCCTACCTCGCCTATAGGTGGAGCCGGCCCTGCACACAGTCTGACCTCCTAAAAAGAGGGACAACAGGGTGGGAAAGAGGGACAGAGGGATTTGGCCCTCAAAGAGGGACTGTCCCTCCTAAAGAGGGACACTTGGGATGTATGGTATGTGTCTGCCTGTATGCTGCATATGTCTGTGTTTATCAGTGTGTCTGCATTTCAAATGGTCATAACATGATTACAATGGTCATAACATGACGGGCAACGCCGTCCCATGTTGCTAGTATATATATATATATACAGATATATATACACATTTCTATATATGTACTCTAGCAGATGTGTGGCACGGCTTTGGCCATGTGGTGTGTGTGGGGGTTAACCATCTGAGTGCCACAGAGGCAAACATCAATGAGTGAAAGCCTATAATGGTTTGTTTGACACACAGACACAGTGGTTTAGGATAAAACACAGTTTTATTGAAATCACAGTAATTAAATAACCTTCACAGGTCCTGTAGTATATCAGCAGAATAATACAGACACACAACAGGTTATAGATACATATGCCTACACAGGTCCAGCATAAACATAAAGTCCACAACAGTCTATACTGACACAGGTCAGGCAGATATGATGGATTCCCAGGAGCAAGGTCTAGCATGGGTTAATGATCTTCAGAGTGTAAACAGTCCCATGTGCAGAGAGGTCTGTGATGGGCTTTCTGCATTTAGACAGCTGTAGAACTCGTAATGCCCAAAACCAGATAAGCAGAATTAGGGTGAACTGCCTAGGCAGCAATGGGAACTGAGACACATGCGGTACTGCAGTAGCAGTAATGGAGACAACACTTGCACTCTGAAGAAGTATACCGGAGGCAACCGGTGGCTCAACTGCCAGAGCAGTAATGGAGGCAGACACTTGCACTAAGCAGAAGCAGTAACGGAGACTAGGCCCAAGGTAAACTGCCGTAGCAGTAACGGAGACAACACTTGCACTCTGCAGCAGTATAACCAGAGGCAACTGGTGGCTCACCTGCCGGAGCAGTAACGGAGGCAGACACTTGCACTGAGCAGAGGCAGTAACGGAGAGTGGCCGCTGATACTCTGCAGGAGGAAATGAACCCAATTGCCAAACAGTCAGAATGTCGCCTAGGCGACACAGCACAGGAACGCCAACCAAGCCGGGTAGAATCACGGAGCAGGAACGTCAGCCAAGCCGGGTCGGATCACGGACCAGGAACGTCAGCCAAGCCGGGTCGGATCACGGAGCAGGAACGTCAGCCAAGCCGGGTCGGATCACGGAGCAGGAACGTCAGCAAAGCCGGGTCAAATCACGGAGCAGGAACGTCAGAAGAATAGTCAGGCAATCCGGGTCGGTACACAGGGGCAGTAGACAATATGCAGAGTAGTCAGGCAGGCCAAATCGGTACACTGGGAATCACTGAGCAGAAATAAGCACTGGCACAGGAACACCACAAAAGGGCACCGGAGGGGTGCCCATATCACAGTATATAAAGGTCATACTGGGCGGGACTAACACACGGTAGCCAACGGGAGCAAGGCACAGGCTAGACTGACAGTAAAAAAACAAAAAGAGCACTGGCACCGTGATAAAGCCTCTCTCATTGACATGAGATGACTTTCAGATCATACTTACTCCTACCCAGCTCTGGATAGGATGGAAGCAGGGGAGCAGGCTTGCTCCCCTGCGTCACTTCTATTGATCTCACAGCTGAATCAGCTGGGAGATCAGTAGCTGGGGGGGGGGCATCAGGAGGGGTCCTGATGCCTCCCCATGAGGTCTGACTTTTCTAAGCGCTTAGCTGAGGAGGCAGGGGTTGAACCTAAGTCATTGGGTAATGTTTTTTTAAAACAAAGTCATAACGGTTGGTGTCTGATCTCCAAAAAAGAGGGAAGCAAGGGGCGGGACAGAGGGATTTTCATCTCAGAGGGCCAGTACCCCCCTAAAAAGGGACACTTGAGAGCATGGGCATCCAGGGGGGCACTTGCCCCCCCTACAATTACCCCATCCATATATATATATGAAGGGGCTGGATGGGCTCATCTGGGGGTCATATTATGGCTTTGACCCCCCTGGAAAAATATCTGCGAACGCCCCTGCTTGGGAGATATGAACAACAGTTCTTACCTTTTATCGGTATCCTTTTGATTTGTTGCACACAGAAGAGCGTGCGACCATTCAACTGTTTCAGCAGGTCGCCTGGCTAAAAAGTGCAACGTGACAATCTCACAGTGTTTGACAGTGCGAGATTGTCACATCGCACTGTCAATGGGCGCATTAAGGGGGGAGAATTATGGATCATCAATATTTATTTAAGCTTTACCTTACCGTGTGCTGCAAGAGGCTAAAAGGCTGTGTAGACATAAGGACAGAGAGAGAGAGAGGCACCAGGGTATCCAGAACGTGGAACTCGGATTTCAGCTGGAAACTTGCCCATAGTAAAATGCGGAGCACCTCTGTATCCAGCACACGAGGCGCTCCAGCTGCCTCCGTGTGCTTAACTTTAGCTTTGTGGATACCCTGGAGCCTCTCTCTCTGTCCTTATGTCTGTGCAGCCTTTTAGCCTCTTGCAGCACACGGTAAGGAAAAGCTTAAAGAAATATTGATGATCCAAAATTCTCCCCCTTTAATGCGCCCATTGACAGAGCAAAATGACAATCTCGCGCTGTCATACAATGCGAGATTGTCACGTTGCGCTTTTTAGCCAGGCAACCTGTGAAAGAGTTGAATGGTTGCACGCTCTTCTGCGTGCGACCATTCAAAAGTGAACCCTTTTATCCAGTCGTCGTTAAAAATTGACCAAATGAGCACAAATCAGAAGTGGTAGGGGTTAATACAGTGAGGGGATGTAAGCATGCATGGGATAGGAATAAGGCTGTCCTTAACATAAGACAAGACCAAGGACCAAATAAGATTTGAGGTTTTTACAGTAGGAAAATGGGCGACTAGATGGGCCGAATGGTTCTTATCTGCCGTCAAATTCTATTTTTCCATGTCTCTGTGTAAGTGCCGGATGCATGCGTGATTGGCAGGTCTATAAGGGGTTAAGCTGCAAAAACGTTTAAATAAAACCACCCAGCAGTGTATCTTTGTTTTACTCAGAAGAATAAACTCTACAATATATATATATATATTTCCATATTAAGCATTTCTATCCCTTTAATAATACTGATGACCAGAGGCCGAATTCAATGTTTCCATAGGTGTCTATGGGTGTCTCCATAGAATACAACTGCGACATTGCCGCACTGTGACCACAATAAAAATTGCAGTTTAATTAAATTGAATTAAAAGTACATTTGATCATTAACCCTTTGAGTGCCAGAGTCTGAGGTTGAATGCAAAAGCCATGTTGTGACCACAACAAAAATGACAGTTCAATTAAAAAACTATGTTTGATCATTAACCATTGAGTAGGATTTCCCCTTGTAAGCTGGAGCACTCATTGGCTACAGATTGCTCCAGCTTACAGACAGAAACCCTCTGTCATTGGAGGAGGCTGGATAGAGGGAGGGAAGCAGAGGAAGTGTGACAGACTACGGGTTGGAGCTGTACCCGAAGTCTGTCTAGAAGTAGGTGCAGGGCTGTAGTTATTATTTAGATTTCAGCCAAATAACGATGTAAAAAATGAAGACAATATAACACATATTCGCTATATAGCCTACATATTAAGACAAACTTGTTTATGGGTGATAGATCCCCTTTAACACTGAGTGCCAGAGGGGTATTCAAAGCATTGGATACCCCCTAGCACTCAAAGAGTTAAAGCGGAACTACCACAATAGATAAAGGTGCCCTGCAATAATTAGGCAGGAGGAGACTAGTTTAATAATAGTTATTCTACCTCTCAAAAGTAATCGCTTGTAAAGTAATCATTAAAGGGATAGTAAACCCCCCAAAAAACTGTAAGCCAAATGCTAGGAATAATAAAACATACGTAACTCCCATATTCCCATCTCTCAGACCGTTATGGTTTGAGAGATGTAATATAATAAAGTCCTCCGCTCCCTCCCTTTTCTGCCTGATGAGCTGTAAAGCTGTCAGAGGCAGAATCCGGTCGCCCGACTGTAGGCGGCTCTTCAGGAGTGCTGTCATCTAGATATCTAACTATAATTACTTCAGCAGTATGGTCTACAACGTGTGCCTGGCTTGCAAGCACACATTGTAGACCATTCCGATGAAGTAATTATAGTTAGATATCTAGATGACAGCGCTCCTGAAGAGCCGCCGTCTGGTCCCGGAAGCAGGATCTCATGACGTCCGCTATACAGCAGATACATGAGAAGGGGGAGGGAGCGGAGGTCTTTATTTTATTATATCTCTCAAACCATAACGGTTTGAGAGATGGAAATAAGGGCAGTAAGTATGTTTTGTTATTCCTATTGTTTGGATTACAGTTTTTCTTGGGGTTTACTATCCCTTTAACCTTCAGAGACTGACGGCCAGGTTAGTGCAGTCTGCGTGCCTGCAGCGTCAGTACCTTCCGGTGCGTTCGGGACAGTGTAGTGCTTCTGAAGGGAGACCGGGACTGACGGCGTAGGCATGCATACAAGATGTCTGCACTGATACCTGGCTTCCGCTCTCGCAAGATTAAGGATTACCTTACAAGCGACTACTTTTGAGAGGTAAAATAACTATCATTAAGCTAGTCACCTACTGCCTAAGTATTGCAGGACAACTTTACCTAACGTGGTAGTTCCGCTTTAAGACACTGGAATGCATTTCATCATGCCATACTGATAAATCACACTGTACATTGGAGTAAATTGGGGGCACTGTTATGGGCATTGCCGCACACTGTGATTACCTCATTTAATATCTTTTTACATTGAGTATAAAGTGTGTGCTGACATAAAAGTCTCTACTGAATTATTATTTTATATACAGTCTCTGTGTTATTATCTAATAATATGCACTAAGAAGGTTTCTCAGTTCTGGGACCCACCAGCTTCACTTTTAACCCTTTCCATTGCAGAGGAATGTCTGCTGAATTGTTCAGCGATGCATTAGACTCCCATCTGGTATTCAGATGTTAAACTTTTGAATGTTAGGGAGATGGTCAAAGCACCGGGAAGACAATAGCAACAATCTACTTGTCTTCCATATTATGTCACATATACCGACTTTCCAATGAATAATTTTTTTATCTAGTAACATGATCTGACCAAATTCACCATGCTGTGCTGTGGGTGCGGGCAGTGCAGTGCCAATCCCTTCACATCAGACACCCATTCATTATGGTGACCAGTTTATACATTGCTGTAATGTCCAATTGATTCACTACATTGGCCAGTTTCTTTACCAGTTTATACACTGCTCTAATATAGAGTTTAAACACACATTTGGTTGATTCATATACAAGTTTATACTTGACTGCAATGTCCAGTATATATACTAAACTGGCCGGTTTATTTAACATTTTATATATTGATATAATGTCCAGTTTATATATAAATTGGCCGGTTTTTTTACAATTTAATATATTGTTATAATGTCCAGGTTATATACTAAGTTGGCAGATTTATTTACTATTTTATATATATAGTTATAATGTCCAATTTACATATAAATTGACAGGTTTATTTACAATTTTATATATTGTTGTTGTTATAATGTCCAGTTTATATACTAAATTGGCAGGTTAAGTTTACAATTTTATATATTGTTGTAATGTCCAGTTTACATATAAATTGACCAGTTTATTTACCATTTTGTATATTGTTATAATGTCCAGTTTATATATATTAATTGGCCAGTTTATTTACCATTTTATATATTATTATAATGTCCAATTTATATATAAAGTGGAAGGTTTATTTACCATTTTATATATTTTTATAATGTCCAGTTTATTTGCTAAACTGGCAGGTTTATTTACCATTTTATATATTGTTATAATGTCCAGTTTATATATAAATTGGCCAGTTTGTTTACCATTTTATATATTGACATAATGTCTAGTTTATATATAAATTGGCCGGTTTATTTACAATTTAATATATTGTTATAATGTCCAGTTTATATACTAAATTGGCAGATTTATTTACCATTTTATATATTTTTATAATGTCCAGTTTATTTGCTAAACTGGCTGGTTTATTTACCATTTTATATATTGATATAATGTCCAGTTTATATATAAACTGGCCGGTTTATTTACAATTTAATATATTGTTAGAATGTCCAGTTTATATACTAAATTGGCAGATTTATTTTATATTTTGTTAAAATGTCCAATTTACATATAAATTGACAGGTTAAATTTACCACTTTATATATTGTTATAATGTCCAGTTTACATATAAATTGGCAGATTTATTTACCATTTTATATATTGTTATAATGTCCAGTTTATATATAAATTGGCCGGTTTATCTACCATCTATATATATAAAAGAAGACTTTGTGCCTGCCAAAACACACCCAGGGGAGGCAGAAAGGAGGAGTTACTGCTCCCATTGGGTGATTCAATCATGCAGGGAGTTGGCCCGCCCCTACTATGCAGCCCGCCTACCACTATCAAAGTCAGAAAAAAAACAAAATGGATGCCACTTGCTCCTACACCACAGACAAACACACATGCCCCACTCACACAACACCAAACACACACACATACCCCACTCACACAGCACCACACACACAGCACCAAACACACACATGCTCCACTCATACACACATGCCCCACTCACACACAGAGCACCAAACACACACAGATCACCAATCACACACACAAGGCCAGAAAGAAATATGGCTGACACACCACACACACACACACACACAGTCACTCACTCTGACTCCCAGTGGCCTCAGCAGGACCTGTAGAGCAGCACCAGGGGAACAAAATGGCACTCAAAGGGTTAAGGTAGGCCCTTATTGCTGAATTATTTCTTGACTGTCATCATTTCCCATACAAGACACAGGACAGACAGCCATCATATTCACACTTAACCCACTGACTGCCACAGGGTTCTGTATCAAGTTTTACCCCTCAGGGAGTGTGTTCAAACCCCTCACACTGTAAACTTGCATTTCCCTCCCACTGCTCCTCCTTCCCCAGCCTATTACTAACACTTTTTCACATTTCTCTTAAGCCCCACCCCTACTTGTGATTAAGCCACGCCCACTTTTAACCCAAATTGCCCCATTGCTCTCTCCACATCAGTGACACAGAAGTGCCCTCCAGGGACTCCACAAGTCAAAGTTCCCAGGTATGAATACACTTCCCACTGCTATTTAACTCTGACATGCCTCTCTATACCTTAACCCTTTGAGTGCCAGAGGGGTGCACAACTCATGCGCATATGTGTTTCTGCCCATATATGTTGCGTGTGTGTGTGTACATCTTTGTTACATATGTGTGTCCATGTGTGCATCTCCGGTGTGTGTGTGCATGTTTCTGCTGCTCACTGTGTGTGTGTGTCTGCCTGTGTGTTGCATATGTCTGTGTTCATCAGTGTGTCTACATTTCACACACGTGCTCCCAACTGTCATAACATGACGGGCAACGCCATCCCACATTGGTAGTATATATATATATATATATAAGAGAGAGAACCTGCGTCCCCTGCCACACTCACCCAGGGGCGGCTGTAAGGAAGAGTTAGCCCGCCCCCCAACATCAGTCTTAACCCTTTGAGTGCCAGAGGGGTACGCATACATTGCAAAGCAATGCATTGCATACCTCTCTGGCACTCAAAGGGTTAACCCTCTCCTCCACAACTCACTCCTCTACATCACTTCTCTCGACTTACAACTCCTACAGCAAACAACTTATGGCACAATAATATAACCCACCAACCAGCAGCTCCCATTTTGCTGGGGAGCCACACATTGATCACTTCTTTCAAAGGGCATAAAAACTTCTGTTTCCACCCCCTGTCCCATAATGCACTGGGACACTCAGAGGCAGATTGGAATCAGGTGAGTGGAGTCAGCTGGGGAACAGGTTAGAACACACACATCTTCAGTTTCCATGGTAAGAACTGGGGCTGATGGACTCACTTTGTTTCAATTTAACCCTTTGAGTGCTGTTGCAATGCCTTGGATACCTCTCTGGCACTCAGAGGGTTAAACCCATTAACCCTTGGAGTACCAGAGATGATATGCAGCACATTCAGGGCCTTATTCATCAAGCTGGAGAGCTGCAATTAAAACCTTTTTTACAACTCTTATCAGCATATCTACATCACTACTGCGTCTGTCACACACACTGTCTACATATGTGACATACGTTCATGTATGTGTGTGTGTGTCTCTGTATGTATGCGTTTCACAGTGACCCGCTCTATCTCTTTAAGTACGTGTCTGTAACACTGCATATGTCTGTTTCACACAATGTCTCTCTGTGTAAATAATATGAAAGAAAACGCCGTCCCACATTGCTAGCTTTATATATTATTATAATGTCCAGTGTGTATATAAATTGGCCGGTTTGTTTACCATTTTATATATTGTTACAATGTCCAGTTTATATATAAATTGGCAGGTTTATTTACCGTTTTATATATTTTTATAATGTCCAGTTTATTTGCTAAACTGGCAGGTTTATTTACCATTTTATATGTTGTTATACTGTCCAGTTTATATATAAATTGGCAGGTTTATTTACTATTTTATAGATTGATATAATGTCTATCTTTATATAAAGTGACCAGTTTATTTTCCATTTCATATATTGTTATAATGTCCAGTTTATATATAAATTGGCCAGTTTGTTTACCATTTTATATTTTGTTATAATGTCCAGTTTATATATAAATTTGCAGGTTTATTTACCATTTTATATACTGTTATAATGTCCAGTTTATATATTGAATTTGCCGGTTTGTTTACCATTTTATATTTTATTATAATGTCCAGTTTATATTCTAAACTGTCCGGATTATTTACCATTTTATATATTGTTTTAATGTCCAGTTTATATATAAATTTGCACATTTATTTACCATTTCATATATTGTTATAATGTCCAGTTTTATATAAATTGACCAGTTTATTTACCATTTTATATATTATAATGTCCAGGTTATATACTAAATTGACTGGTTTGTTTGCCATTTTATATTTTGTTATAATGTCCAGTTTATATTCTAAACAGGTCCGTTTATTTACCATTTAATATATTGTTATAATGTCCAGTTTATATATAAATTGTCTGGTTTATTTACCATTTTATATATTGATATAATGTTCAGTTTATATATAAACTGGCCGGTTTATTTACCATTTTATATTTTATTATAATGTCCAGTTTATATTCTAAACTGTTCGGTTTATTTACCATTTTATATTTTGTTATAATGTCCAGTTTATATATAAATTTGCACGTTTATTTACCATTTTATATATTGTTATAATGTCCAGTTTTATATAAATTGACCAGTTTATTTACCATTTTATATACTGTTATAATGTCCAGGTTATATACTAAATTGACCGGTTTGTTTGCCATTTTATATTTTGTTATAATGTCCAGTTTATATTCTAAACAGGTCGGTTTATTTACCATTTAATATATTGATATAATGTCCAGTTCATATATAAACTGGCCGGTTTATTTACCATTTTATATTTTATTATAATGTCCAGTTTATATACTAAACTGGCAGGTTTATTTACCATTTTATATACTGTTATAATGTCCAGTTTATATACTAAATTGGTCAGTTTATTTACCATTTTATATATTGTTATAATGTCCAGTTTAAATACTAAATTGGCCGGTTTGTTTACCATTTTATATTTTGTTACAATGTCCAGTTTATATATCAATTGAACAGTTTATTTACCGTTTAATATATTGTTATAATGTCCAGTTTATAAATAAATTGTCCAGTTCATTTACCATTTTATATATTGATATAATGTCCAGTTTATATATAAACTGACCAGTTTATTTATAATTTTATATTTTATTATAATGTCTAGTTTAAATACTAAACTGGCAGGTTTGTTTACCATTTTATATTTTGTTATAATGTCCAGTTTATATATAAATTGAACAGTTTATTTACCATTTAATATATTGTTATAATGTCCAGTTTATAAATAAATTGTCCGGTTCATTTGCCACTGTAAATATTGATATAATGTCCAGTTTATATATAACTGGCCGGTTTAGTTACCATTTTATATATTGTTATAATGTCCAGTTTAAATATAAATTGACCAGTTTATTTACCATTTTATATATTGTTAAAATATCCAGATTATATATAAATTGACCGGTTTATTTACCATTTTATATATTGTTAGAATGTCCAGTTTATATATAAATTGACCAGTTTATTTAACATTTTATTTATTGTTAGAATGTCCAGTTTATAAATAAATTGGCCGGTTTATTTACCATTTTACATATTGTTATAATGTCCAGTTTATATATAAATTATCCGGTTTATTTACCATTTTATGTATTGATATAATGTCCAGTTTATATACAAATCTGGATGGTTTATTTACCATTTTATATATTGTTATAATGTCCAGTTTATACATAAATTGGCAGGTTTATATACCAGTTTATATATTGTTATAATATCCAGTTTATAAACTAAACTGGCCAGTTTATTTACCATTTTATATGTTATTATAATGTCTAGTTTATACATAAATTGGCAGGTTTATTTACCAGTTTATATATTGTTATAATGTCCAGTTTATAAACTAAACTGGCCAGTTTATTTACCATTTTATATATTGTTATAATGTCCAGTTTATAAACTAAACTGGCCAGTTTATTTACCATTTTATATATTGTTATAATGTCCAGTTTATATACTAAATTGGCCAGTTTATCTACCATTTTATGTTTATGTTATAATGGCAGCCCTGCAGAGTGCATTGTTCATATGTGTTCAGTTTTACAGGGATGATGTGGCAAACTGAATTACTGTAATGTCCACTTTATAAAGTAACTTGGTTAGTTTTTGTTTTAATGGATATCTTAGAAAAGTAAAAGGCGAATGTTTTTCCATGCGTTGTTTGCGCTAAATAAGTTGAAGCTGCAGCTACCGTTCTGTATAGCGTGTGTGTTATGTAATATGCACCCGCCTCTGTATAGTGTGTGTGTTATGCAATATGCACCCGCCTCTGTATAGTGTGCGTGTTATGTAATATGCACCCGCCTCTGTATAGTGTGTGTTATGTAATATGCACCCACCTCTGTATAGTGTGTGTGTTATGTAATATGCACCCACCTTTGTATAGTGTGTGTGTGTGTTATGTAATATGCATCCGCCTCTGTATAGTATGTGTGTTATGTAATATGCACCCACCTCTGTATAGTGTGTGTGTGTGTGTTATGTAGTATGCACTAGGGTTGCACCGATACCGATACTGGTATCGGTATTGTTGCCGATACCAGCATTTGCACGAGTACTTGTACTCGCGCAAATGCGGCCGATGCCAGCACCGATACCCTGTGTCAGGGTCGGTGCTGCAGAGAGGAAGCCCGGGGAGCTGCTCACAATGCTCCCCGGTCACCTCTCTCACTCCTGCAGCGTCGGAGCATTGCTGCAGGTTACCATGGCAACGCTCCGACGCTGACCTCTGCCGGGGCTCGCGAGAGAACAGCGAGCACCTGGCAGAGGAGAGTAAAGGAGGCAAGATGGGGCAGCGGGTGGTGAAAGAGGCAGAGAGGGGAGCCAAGAGGGAGAAAAAGTCAAAAGGAGGAAGGATCAGGAGACCAAAGGAGGGGGGCCAAGAAGAGGCAAAAGGAGGGGTGATCAGGAGGGAGAGAGAGGCAAAAGGGTGAGTCAAGGAGGAGTGGGAGAAAGGGGGATCAAAAGCCAAGACAAAAGAAGGGGGCTCAAGAGGGGTAGAATGAACCAAAAGGTGGGAATCAAGAGGGGGAGAGAGTCAAAAGGGGAGAATCAAGAGTCAAGAGGTGGTGTGTGTGTGTGTGTCTGTTATAATATTTTTCAAGTACTCACCAATACAAATTACCAATACTTTTTTTTTTGTGGTCATTTGCCAGTTTTCCAAGTACCTAAAATATGTAGGTGCTTAGAAAACTGGCAAATGACCGCAAAAAAAAAGTATCGGTAATTGGTATCGGTGAGTACTTGAAAAAAGTATCGGTACTCGTACTCGGTCTTAAAAAATCGGTATCGGTGCATCTCTAGTATGCACCCGCCTCTGTATAGTGTGCATGTTATGTAATATGCACCCGCCTCTGTATAGTGTGCGTGTTATGTAATATGAACCCACCTCTGTATAGTGTGCGTGTTATGTAATATGCACCCGCCTCTGTATAGCGTGCGTGTTATGTAATATACACCCACCTCTGTATAGTGTGCGTGTTATGTAATATGCACCCGCCTCTGTATAGTGTGCGTGTTATGTAATATGCATCCGCCTCAGTATAGTGTGTGTGCGTTATGTAATATGCACCCACCTCTGTATAGTGTGTGTGTTATGTAATATGCACCCGCCTCTGTATAGTGTGCGTGTTATGTGATATGCACCCACCTCTGTATAGTGTGTGTGTGTGTTATGTAATATGCACCCATGTCTGTATAGTATGTGTGTTATGTAATATGCACCCTCCTCTGTATAGTGTGCGTGTTATGTAATATGCACCTGCTTCTGTATGGTGTGTGTGTGTGTTATGTAATATTCACCCACCTCTGTATAGTGTGTGTGTGTTATGTAATATGCATCCGCCTCTGTATAGTGTGTGTGTTATGTAATATGCACCCTCCTCTGTATAGTGTGCGTGTGTTATGTAATATTCACCCACCTCTGTATAGTGTGTGTGTGTTATGTAATATGCATCCGCCTCTGTATAGTGTGCGTGTTATGTAATATGCACCCTCCTCTGTATAGTGTGCGTGTGTTATGTAATATGTACCCGCCTCTGTATAGTGTGCATGTTATGTAATATAGATAGATATGAGAGATAGACAGACAGACAAACGGACAGACATAGAGATAGATAGATAGATAGATAGATAGATAGATAGATAGATAGATAGACAGACAGATAGATAGATAGATAGATAGATAGATAGATAGATAGATAGATAGATAGATATGAGATATAGATAGATAGATAGATAGATAGATAGATAGATAGATAGATAGAGAGATAGATAGATAGATAGATAGATATGAGATAGATAGATAGATAGATAGATAGATAGATATGAGATAGATAGATAGATAGATAGATAGATAGATAGATAGATAGATAGATATGAGATAGATAGATAGATAGATAGATAGATAGATAGATATGAGATAGATAGATAGATAGATATGAGATAGATAGATAGATATGAGATAGATAGATAGATAGATAGATAGATAGATATGAGATAGATAGATAGATAGATAGATAGATATGAGATAGATAGATAGATAGATAGATAGATAGATAGATAGATAGATAGATAGAGAGATAATAGATAGATAGATGTCCAGTTGTCTAGTAATTTGACTAGTTAATTTAGCAGTGTATACATGGCTGTAATGTTTGGGTGATATACTAAATTGATTGGTTATTTACCAGTTGATATATTGCTGTAATGTCCACTTTATACAATTATGTGGTCAATTTACCAGCTTATAAATTGTTGCAATGTCTATTTTACATAGTAATTTGGCCATTTTTTTTTACCAGTTTATAGATTTCTGTAATGTCTAGTTTATACAGTACTTTGGCCATTTTACAGTTAGGGAAAAAATTATTTGATCCCCTGCTGATTTTGTACGTTTGCCCACTGACAAAGAAATGATCAGTCCATAATTTTAATGGTAGGTTTACTTGAACAGTGAGAGGCAGAATAACAACAAAAAAATACAGAAAAACGCATTTCAAAAAAGTTATACATTGATTTGCATTTTATTGATTGAAGTAAGTGTTTGACCCCCTATCAATCAGCAAGATTTCTGGCTCCCAGGTGTATTTTATACAGGTAACAAGCTGAGATTAGGAGCACTCTCTTAAAGGGAGTGCTTCTAATCTCAGCTTGTTACCTGTATAAAAGACACCTGTCCACAGAAGCAATCAATCAGATTCCAAACTCTCCACCAAAGAGCTGTCCAAGGATGTCAGGGACAAGATTGTAGACCTACACAAGGCTGGAATGGGCTACAAGACCATCGCCAAGCAGCTTGGTGAGAAGGTGACAACAGTTGGGGCGATTATTCACAAATGGAAAAAACACAAAATAACTGTCAATCTCCCTCAGTCTGGGCCTCCATGCAAGATCTCACCTCGTGGAGTTTCAATGATCATGAGAACGGTGAGGAATCAGCCCAGAACTACACGGGAGGATCTTGTCAATGATCTCAAGGCAGCTGGGACCATAGTCACCAAGAAAACAATTGGTAACACACTACGCCATGAAGGACTGAAATCCTGCAGCACCCGCAAGGTCCCCCTGCTCAAGAAAGCACATGTACAGGCCTGTCTGAAGTACGCCAATGAACATCTGAATGACTCAGAGGAGAACTGGCTGGAAGTGCTGCGGTCAGATGAGACCAAA
The DNA here is from genome assembly GCA_037306005.1 of Rhinophrynus dorsalis. Lineage (NCBI taxonomy): Eukaryota > Metazoa > Chordata > Amphibia > Anura > Rhinophrynidae > Rhinophrynus > Rhinophrynus dorsalis. The sequence continues at coordinate 17,104,801 of CM074721.1, forward strand.
ACCAAGCTCTTTAGCATCAACTCAACTCACTGTGTTTGGAGGAGGAGAAATGCTGCCTATGACCCCAAGAACACCATCCCCACCGTCAGACATGGAGGTGGAAGCATTATGCTTTGGCGGTGTTTTTCTGTGGAGGGGACAGAACAACTTCACAGCATCAAACAGATGATGGACAGGGCCATGTACTGTCAAATCTTGGGTGAGAACCTCCTTCCCTCAGCCAGGGCATTAAAAATGGCTCGTGGATGGGTATTCCAGCATGACAATGACCCAAAACACACGGCCAAGGCAACAAAGGAGTGACTCAAGAAGAAGCACATTAAGGTCCTGGAGTGGCCTAGCCAGTCTCCAGACCTTAATCCCATAGAAAATCTGTGGAGGGAGCTTAAGGTTCGAGTTGCCAAACGTCAGCTTCAAAACCTTAATGACTTGGAGAGGATCTGCAAAGAGGACAATATCCCTCCTGAGATGTGTGCAAACCTGGTGGACAACTACAAGAAACGTCTGACCTCTGTGACTGCCAACAAGGGTTTTGCCACCAAGTACTAAGTCATGTGTTGCAAATGGGTCAAATACTTATTTCACTCAGTAAAATGCAAATCAATTTATAACTTTTTTGAAATGCATTTTTCTGAATTTTTTTGTTGTTATTCTGTCTCTCACTGTTCAAATAAACCTGCCTTTAAAATTATGGACTGATCATTTCTTTGTCAGTGGGCAAACGTACAAAATCAGCAGGGGATCAAATAATTTTTTCCCTAACTATATATTGCTATAATGTCCAGTTTATATGCTAAATTAGACAGTTTACCAGATAGTATAATGCTTTAATATCCAGTTTAGATTCTAATTTGGAAAGTTTATTTCATATGGTGATATGGAAAGTTTATTTACCGGTTTATATCTTGATGTCATGCCCAGTTTAGATAAATTATAATAATTCATTTTATTTAGCACACACAGATTACGCAGCGCTTTACACTCAAATTGGTCCCTGTCACCATTGGGGCTCACAATCTAAATTCACCTATCAGTATGTTTTTTGGAGGAAATCGGAGTACCTGGAGGAAACCCACGCAAACACGGTGAGAACATACAAACTCATTGCAGATGTTGTCCTTGGTGGGATTTAAACCCAGGACGCCAGCACTGCAAGGCAACAGTGCTAATCACTGAGCCACTGTGCTGTATAGTTTACTACCAGTTGGTATATTACTTTAGTGTCCAGTTTATAAGATAATTGGGATAGTTTCTTTATTGCTGTAATGACCAGTGTATAGAGTCATTTGGAAAGTGTATACTGTATATCAGTTTAAATCTTGATGTAATATCAAGATTCTCTCCTAATGTAGATTGTTTACTTATCGATTATAGTGCAGCTGGTTGACTCCATAATTGTTCCTCTTAGCATCGTACGTATGACACTTGGTTTAAAGCAACGTGTAACCTCTCCTTCAACCTCATTCAGACCCCTATTTATTTTTCTGATCTACATCTCTAATGCAGTGGGTGGTGTGAACACTCCATCATGTTATGTCAAGTGAGTAATAGTTATGAATCAAGGAACCGCGTGTAGCGCTAATGACAAATGAATCTGTTCAGTGCTGCTATAGTGATATGTTACCCTTCATGTATAGGAAAGTGATAGAAAAAAATAATGATCCATATGTATAAATACATAGAATGCAAACAATTTTGACAATGGCACACACAGTAATTATTATGATAGTGCACTTCCCATAAAGTATTAATATATAGGTGTACTCAGCCTGGGGTAACCCTTCCAGCACAGAAAGACAGCGCACATTTCCAGAATCCAATCAGTGTATCTTTATTTCCGCATCATAGTGGCCGATATACTAGCCAAATGTTTTCGGTCCTAAGTTGGACCTCCCTCAGAGCAGGAGGTATGGACCCCTAATATCTCCTAAAGAGAGGACACTTGGGAGGTATGGACCCCTAATATCTCCTAAAGAGGGACACTTGGGAGGTATGGACCCCTAATATCTCCTAAAGAGAGGACACTTGGGAGGTACGGACCCCTAATATCTCCTAAAGAGAGGACACTTGGGGTATGGACCCCTAATATATCCTAAAGAGGGACACTTGGGAGGTACAGACCCCTAATATATCCTAAAGAGGGACACTTGGGAGGTACAGACCCCTAATATCTCCTAAAGAGGGACACTTGGGAGGTACAGACCCCTAATATCTCCTAAAGAGGGGACACCTGGGAGGTATGAACCCCTAATATCTCCTAAAGAGGGACACTTGGGAGGTACAGACCCCTAATATCTCCTAAAGAGGGACACTTGGGAGGTACGGACCCCTAATATCGCCTAAAGAGGGACACTTGGGAGGTATGGATCCCTAATCTATATATATAAAAGAAGACTTTGTGCCTGCCAAAACACACCCAGGGGAGGCATAAAGCAGGAGTTACTACTCCTATTGGGTGATTCAATCATGCAGGGAGTTGGCCCGCCCCACTATGCAGCCCGCCCACCACTATCAAAGTCAGAAAAAAACAATATGGCCGCCACTTGCTCCTACACCACAGACAAACAAACATGCCCCACTCACACACACAGACCACCACACACACACATGCCCCACTCACACAGCACCACACACACACATGCCCCACTTACACAGCACCAAACAGACATGCCCCCACTCACACACACAGCACCACATACACACACAAAGCCAGAAATACATATGGCTGATACACACACACAGTCACTCACCCTGACTCCCAGAGGCCTCAGCAGGACCTGTACTGCAGCACCAGAGGAACAAAATTGCACTCAAAGGGTTAAGGTAGGCCCTCATTGCTCAATTATTTCTTCACTGTCATCATTTGCCATGCAAGACACAGGACAGACAGCCATCAGATTCACACTTAACCCACTGACTGCCACAGGGTTGTGTATCAAGTTTTACCCCTCAGGGAGTGTGTTCAAACTCCTCACACTGTAAACTTGCATTTCTCTCCCACTTCTCCTCCTTCCCCAGCCTATTACTAACACTTTTCCATATTTATGTTAAGCCCCGCCCCTACTCACGATTAAGCCCCGCCCCCTTTTAACCCAGATTGCCCCATTGCTCTCTCCACATCAGCACCACATGAGGGACTCCACAAGTAAAAGTTCACAGGTATTACACACTCATGCCCCACTCACACAACACCAAACACCCATATACACACACAAAGCCAGAAAGAAAGATGGCTGACACACAGTCACTCACCTTGACTCCCAGTGGCCTCAGCAGGACCTGTAGTAAAGCCACTGAACGGTGCTGCATCACCAGGGGAACAAAATGGCACTCAAAGTGTTAAGGTAGGCCCTCATTGCTGAATTACTTCTTCACTGTCACCATTTGCCATGCAAGACACAGGACAGACAGCAATCAGGTACACACTTAACCCACTGACTGCCACAGGGTTCTGTATCAAGTTTTACCCCTCATGGAGTGTGTTAAAACCCCTCACACTGTAAACTTGCATTCCCCTCCCACTTCTCCTCCTTCCCCAGCCTATTACTAACACTTTTTCACATTTTTGTTAAGCCCCGCCCCCTACTCGCGATTAAGCCCCACCCACTTTTAACCCAGCTTGCCCCATTTGTCTCTCCACATCAGTCCCCTCTGGGGACTTCACAAGTCAGTGTTCCCAGGTATGAACACACTTCCCACTGCTATTTAACTCTGACATGCCTCTCTGTACCTTAACCCTTTGAGTGCCAGAGGGGTACACAACTCATGAGCACATGTGTTTCTGCTCATATATGTTGCGTGTCTGTGTGTGTACATCTCTGTTACATATGTGTGTCCATGTGTGCATCTCCAGTGTGTCTGTGTGTACATCCTATATAAATAAAGGATTATTATTATTATTACATGTGTTTTGCATGTCTCTGCCGCTCACTGTGTGTATGTGCATACCTCCCAACATTTCACAGGGCCAAAGAGGGACACGTTAGTTTTAGGTGATATTATTGGGGGTGTTGCTGGTTGGAGTGGCATTACTACGAATTTTTAGGTTATTTCATGACCTATTACTGGCTATTTATGTAACTGAATAAATGATTTAGTTCAAGACCAAAGTATTTAATTTGCACAGACTAATGTATAAACACATATACTGAAGTTTATTGCTTTATTGCTGTAGAGCAAAGTAATACACACCACACAGTCAGGGCTGGTGCAAGGATTTTTGCCGCCCATTTCGCTCCGCCCCTTGTGTCCCACCCCTTTATACCCCGCCTACTTATACCCAACCTCTTTTCATGATTGTCCTCTCTCTGCCCCCTGAGCCACTCTGCCCCTGTTCTGGAGATGCCTGTAAGAGATGCCCCCACCAGCTCCAACTTGGCCCTTATCAGCTTCACTTTGGCCCACCAGTTCCACTTTGCCCCTATCAACTCCAACTTGCCCCCATCAGCTCCAACGTGCCCCCACCAGCTTCACTTTGCCCCCTCAGCTCCACTTTGCCCCCTCAGCTCCACTTTGCCCCCCATCCTCTCCAACTTACCCCCATCAGCTCCCCTTTGCCCCCCATCCGCTCCAACTTGCCCCCACCAGCTCCACTATGCCCTCTCAGCTCCAACTTTCCACTATCAGCTCCACTATGCCCCCATCCGCTCCAACTTGCCCCCATCCGCTCCAACTTGCTCCCCCATCCGCTCCAACTTGCCCCACCAGCTCCACTTGCCCCCCCTCAGCTCCAGCTTGCCCCCCCTCAGCTCCACTTTGACCCTCATCAGCTCCACTTTGACCCTCATCAGCTCCAACTTGCCCCCATCATCTCCAACTTGCCCCCACCAGCTCCACTATGCCCCCTCAGCTCCAGCTTTCCCCTAACAGCTCCAACTTGCCCCCATCATCTCCACTTTGCCCCACATCTGCTCCAACTTGCCCCCTCAGCTCCACTATGCCCCCTCAGCTCCAACTTGCCCCCCATCACATACCTGTATCTCACGCGCAGTCTTCTCTTCAGTAATGGAGAGCGCGGCGGGAGATCATGACTCCCATCTCGCTCTGCATTACTAAAGATCCGACCAGATGAGGGAGCGCTGTAGCAACACAGACCTGACTGTGTTGTGGTTCCTGGCATGGTGTGTGTGGGCGCACCTCTTCTCCGCTGCATGCCCGCGCCCCCAGTACGTGTGCGCCTTAGGCCGGCGCCTACCTCGCCTATAGGTGGAGCCGGCCCTGCACACAGTCTGACCTCCTAAAAAGAGGGACAACAGGGTGGGAAAGAGGGATAGAGGGATTTGGCCCTCAAAGAGGGACTGTCCCTCCTAAAGAGGGACACTTGGGATGTATGGTATGTGTCTGCCTGTATGCTGCATATGTCTGTGTTTATCACTGTGTCTGCATTTCAAACACGTGCGCCCAATGGTCATAACATGACGGGCAACGCCGTCCCATGTTGCTAGTATCTCCTAAAGAGGGACACTTGGAAGGTATGGACCCTAATATCTCCTAAAGAGGGACACTTGGGAGGTATGGACCCCTAATATCTCCTAAAGAGGGACACTTGGGGGTATGGACCCCTAATATCTCCTAAAGAGGGACACTTGGGAGGTATGGACTCCTAATATCTCCTAAAGAGGGACACTTGGGAGGTATGGATCCCTAATATCTCCTAAAGAGGGACACTTGGGAGGTGTGTATTCCTAATATCTACTAAAGAGGGACACTTGGGAGGTATGGATCCCTAATATCTCCTAAAGAGGGACACTTGGGAGGTATGGACTCCTAATATCTCCTAAAGAGGGAGACTTGGGAGGTATTGACCCCTAATATCTCCTAAAGAGGGAGACTTGGGAGGTACGGACCCCTAATATCTCCTAAAGAGGGACACTTGGGAGGTATGGATCCCTAATATCCCCTAAAGAGTGACACTTGGGAGAAACAGACCCCTAATAACTCCTAAAGAGGGACACTTGGGAGGTAAGGACCCCTAATATCTCCTAAAGAGGGAACTTGGGAGGTATGGACCCCTAATATCTACTAAAGAGGGACACTTGGGAGGTACAGACCCTAATATCTACTAAAGAGGGACACTTGGGGGAATGGACCCCTAATATCTCCTAAAGAGGGACATTTGGGATATATGGACCCCTAATATCTCCTAAAGAGGGACACTTGGGGGAATGGACCCCTAATATCTCCTAAAGAGGAACACTTGGGAGCAGGGCTCAAAATTTCCACTCGCCACTAGCCAATGGCGAGTGAAAATTCAGCCCTGGTGGTTATGTTATGGCTTGCAGTGGTGAGTAACTTTTCAAGTCTGGCTAGTAGCAAAGGACTTCAAGTTTTAACCCCTGCTTGGGAGGTTTGGAACCCCTAATATCTCCTAAAGAGGTACACTTGGGGGTATGGACCCCTAATATCTCCTAAAGAGGTACACTTGGGGGTATGGACCCCTAATATCTCCTAAAGAGGTACACTTGGGGGTATGGATCCCTAATATCTCCTAAAGAGGGGCACTTGGGAGGTATGGACCCCCTAATATCTCATAAAGAGGGACACTTGGGAGGTATGGACCCCTAATATCTCCTAAAGAGTGACACTTGGGATGTATGTACCCTATTTTCTCTCTAAAAAGGGACACTTGGGAGGTATAGATCCCTAATATCACCTAAAGAGGGACACTTGGGAGGTATGGACCCCTAATATCACCTAAATAGGGACACTTGGGAGGTATGTATTCAGGATATCCCTACTTAAGCACCGGTGAGTTATCAGTAGATCAGTCATTGTGATTGAGCTGTGTTTAATTAGGAATGTTCTGACTGGTGCGCCCTATGGACTGCAGCTCATTGCTCTATCATGACCATAGGGGTGCGCACGGGGTGTGCCGGGTGGCACCGGCCACGAAAACTGGGGATTTTTTTTTCTATTTTTTTTTAAATATATCTGCAGCGAGGGAGCGCTGATTTAAACTACCAAGCTCTCCCTCGCGGCATCTATGTGACAAGCCGCAGCGAGACCCAGGCTCTGTAGTAATACAGAGCGCTGGGAGATGACATCATCTCCCAGCGGTCTGCATTACTGAGAGCAGCGCGCGGGAGCTTCAGCTCTGTGCCGAAGGAGGCACAGAGCACTTTCCACACCGCTAGACTACCAGGGACTGAAGGTAGGGGATGGAGGGGGCATTGTGGAGATGAAGGGGCATTATGGAAGGGGGCAATGTGAAGATGATGGGGGCAATGTGGAGCTGATGTCAATGTGAGGGCAAGTTGTAGCTGAGGGCAAGTTAGAGCTGATGGGGGCAATGTTAGGGCAAGTTGGAGCTGATGAGGGCAAGTTGGAGGTGATGGGGATAAGATGGAGCTGATGGGGGCAAGTCAGAGCTGAGGGCAATGTGGAGATTATGGGGACAATGTTAGGGCAAGTTGGAGCTGATGGGGGCAAGTTGGAGCTGAGGGCAAGTTAGAGCTGATGGGGCAATGTTAGGGCAAGTTGGAGGTGATGAGGGCAAGTTGGAGGTGATGAGGATAAGATGGAGCTGATGAGGGCAAGTTGGAGCTGATGAGGGCAAGGTGAGGGCAAGTTGGAGCTGAGGGCAAGTTGCAGCTGATGGGGGCAATGTTAGGGCAAGTTGGAGCTGATGGGGGCAAGTTAGAGCTGATGGGGGCAATGTGAGGGCAAGTTGGAGCTGATGGGGGCAAGTCGGAGCTGAGGGCAATGTGGAGATTATGGGGGTAATGTTAGGACAAGTTGGAGCTGATGGGGGCAATATGGAGTTGATGGGGGATACGTTGGAGCTGATGGGGGCAATATGGAGCAGATGGGGGGCAATCATTTATTTAGCTAGCACACACACATACATATTACATACGCGCACGCACGTGTGTGTTTGTGCTTTTGGGTGCACACCCTATTGCAATTGGCTGCGCACGCCTATGATCATGACCTAATATGATGTTTTGTTAGATAACATGCAATAGAAAACCTAATAGGATGCTTTGTTAGATAACATTCATAATACATATAAATGAATACATCCCAAAGAGTAGGGGGACTGAGCATCTTCTAATCGATCCAGTTTCCTCCAAGCACTAAAATACACAGCTCCATCCCTCGCATCCATCAGTCAGCAAACCTGTTCTGAGCCTCCTACTGGAGAAAATGAGGCAGTTCAGCTTTAAGGAAGCCAATAAGACATTTGGTTCACGTTGCAATGGGTGACGTCATCGCTCCTTGGCTGAAGAACCTCCGTGTTTCTGTCTGTAGATGCAACCAAGGCTGCAGGCTGGGGACTGGCTGGACCGGGCAATAACAATCCCAGGTGAACTGCAGGGCAAACCCAATGACAGATGCAATGTGTAATAAATGTGCATGTTTTCTTTAATCGTCTGCTTTGCTGCAAAGGCCATTGGAGGGTAACCCTTTGAGTGCTAGAGATATGTGCAGCGCATATGCTTTGCACGTCTCTCTGGCATCAAAAGGTTAATGCATCTTTATTTTTATTTTTTGGGGTAATGGGGGGGGGGTGGATGGAGAAAGGTGCACATGTCTACATCCACCTTTTTTTCTTTCTCCTCCAGAATTGCTTTTTTTTATTCCCCTCCTTCCCAAGCCGATCTGTTAACCCTTTGAGTGCCAAAGAGGTTGGCTATCTCTTTGGCACACAAAGGGTTAAATACATTGGCTATTTTTTTTTTTCTCACCAGGCCAAACCAGAACTATTGATATTTCAGTAGCTGTAATTTTCCTCTGCCTGATCTGATGGTGGATATATTTTCTGCTGTAATGGGGGGGAAAGGATAGGATCTGATCTCGGGATTATTTGGCCGCATTTAAAGGGACTGAAATCCTAAACCATTTAAATCAAACAGCAGATCAGAGAATTGCAGATGGATTCCGCCAGGGTGAGAAAGCTATTTTTCTATGTCAGTAAATGCATTGATTTAAATATTGTTTTAACCAATTAAAGGCTAGAGAGTTGTCCTCTGAATATACAGGATGCCTCTCCAGGATGTCAAAGCGTTTAACCCTTTGAGTGCCAGACGGAATGCATTGCAAAGCAGTGTATTCCGTACCACTCTGGCACTCAAAGGGTTAAGCGTCCCCCCATTTAAATCAGTGTAGATTTGTTTTGGTCCCCTGGGCTGCAGTCGGTCTGCTCCAGAACTTAACCATATGGCTAGGTAACCCTTGGAGTGCCCAGGAGGTAGCTAGTGCAATGCGCTGGACGCCTTTCCGGCACTCAAGGGGTTAAAAGAGTATGTCTGTGTAGATGTTTAATTCTGTAGCGAGAAAACCTATTATTTATATTAATGAACGCCAAACAGATTCAAACCAACTGCGCCGTAGACATCAAACAGAAATTTCCATGCATCTTTTAACCCCTTAAATGCTAGTAATAGCTCCAACCTATTGCTTTACAATGTTTTGGAGACCTTTCTCATATTCAATGTGTTAAAATCCCCATTTAAAGGGTAGGGATAATTTATTCTATAGGCAGAAGTTGGTTCGCTCTAGAATGGCTCAGTTTAGTTGATGTGGCCATTTAACCCCCAGCTTCAGATCATGCCTTTGGACATGTGGCGAGAAAGCTATTTTCCATGTGACCCAATGACTAATGGCAGGGCAAACCAACTTCATTGCAGGGAACAAGTCAATATTCCCACTGGAGATTTTAACCCTTTGAGTTCTAAGGAAATCCCCAACACATTGCTTCGCAATGCACTTGAGACCTTTCTAGCGTTCAATGGGCTTCAAACCTGTAAGAGACGAAAAGGTATCCAATGCATTGTGACGCAATGTGTTGGACACCTCTTTTGGCTCTCAAATGGTTAAAATCCCCGTTTGAGTCAATGGGACT
>CM074721.1:17119644-17125940 GCA_037306005.1 Rhinophrynus dorsalis
CTGATGTACTCCCCCCACTGAGACTGATGTACTGCCCCCCACTGAGACTGAAGTACTCCCCCCACTGAGACTGATGTACTCCCCCCCAGTGAGACTGATGTACTCCCCCCACTGAGACTGATGTACTCCCCCAGTGAGACTGATGTAATCCCCAGTGAGACTGAAGTACTCCCCCCATTGAGACTGATGTACTCCCCCAGTGAGACTGATGTAATCCCCAGTGAGACTGATGTACTCCCCCCAGTGAGACTGAGAATACTGCCCTTAGATCCCTAAAATGTAACCGTAAACTGGCTTTTCTAACGCATGTGTAGAAAGCTAGGCTCCTGTCCTCTGCAGCCGTTGACTTATCACCTGTTTGTGCAGCATGTAATGGTTGACCATTTCTAAAAACAAATTCTACATTATGATGGGTACATATTGTTGGTCTTTTCAGAAACGCTGTTATGTTACCTCTGACAGTTTATAGGCTTTGCGGCACTATCACTTCTAAGACAACAATCAAATGTACTTAACCGTTTGAGTGCCAGAGGGGTACGCAACAAATTGCTTCGCAATGCGTTGCGTACCCCTCTGGCACTCAAAGGGTTAAACAAATGAGCCATTCATAAAGCAATTTTAACGGAACATTACGACCCCCTAATAACCTGCCACCTACCTTAAAGGGGACCTATCACCCCTTTACAACTTTGTGTAAATAGTTTTCTTATTTAGAGAATATGCTTTAAAGGGATAGTAATACTTTATTATTACTGTCCCCCATATTGTAGATATTGTAAAATAATTTAATAGCCCCCAGGTTCATCTCTCAAACCTTTATGGTTTGAGAGATAACCGAAGGCAAAGTTCCCCCCTCCCTCCCCCTTCCCTGGAACCAGGAAGTGAATTTACTGTGTGTTTACTTCCTGATAGTTCTAACTGACAGGAAGTGAATTTACTGTGTTTACTTCCTGATAGTTCTAACTGACAGGAAGTGAATTTACTGTGTTTACTTCCTGATAGTTCTAACTGACAGGAAGTGACTCAGCAGTTTCTATCACATTCTATAGAGAACTGTATGTCCCTGACTTTTCTGACTTTCCTCTCCATTAGAATCTAACAGGAAATCTAATTAGAATTTGACCACTAGAGGGCACTGCTAATGTAAAATAACATGGGTTTAAACTGTAATAACTCTGGAAATATAAATCCCTGGGCAGTGGGAGTACCCTTATTTTACTGAGTAGGAAAATCCCTACAATATATATTTTTTCATAAAAAAAAGTTTACTGCTCCTTTAAGGACAACGGACCATTTTTTTTTTTTTTTGCAATTGCATTCAGGGCTCCCCAAACAGCATGCAGCCACTTGGGGATCCCTGACTTCCATGATGTACATGTACGTCCTTGGTCCTTTAGGGACATCCACCTCGTGGGTTGTTAAGGGGTTAAGGTACAATGCAAACCCCCACCACCACCACCAATCCTAGAGGAGACTGGGTTGGACAGACAGACTCACAGATGTCTCTAAGGCAAGATGTCTGCTCTGATGCCTGCCTGTGCATCTCGGAACAAGTTGGATTTCTAAATAACGTCGTACTTATTACGGATAATACTAGTATTGACACGCGTATCGCTATGTGCATAACTGTATTGTATTTGTATTGTATATTTTATTTATATAGCACCAACCAGTGTACTTGTCACTTTATAGTTTACATTTAATATAGAAGGGGTACAATAAGTGTGGTGATTAAGAGCGTATAAAGACAATCATAAAGTAGGGTGACCACATATCCAGTCTGCCGTTCACGGACACTGCAGAGATGAGAGTAGCAGAGTACATAAGTACACTGCCTGCTCTTTATCTGGTGCACCACAGAGTTCTAAACACTAGAGGGGGAACTGCCCTTTGACTGCTGTGACAGAAAGCTATGACTGTGGTGGACTACAAGTAAACATGCATACCGCCGAAAGCTTTAGATTAGCCTTATACTACTACAAAATTGTACTGCAGCTCCTGTTTGATATCAGGATGAAGGCTCCATTCTCTCTAGTGTTTAGCGATCTGTCTGGAGGCCATTTTATTGTAGTCCAGCAGAGGCATCACTTCCTGTCACAGTAGGCAATGGGGTGTTCTCCTTCTAGTGTTTAGACCTCTTTGCTCTGGAGTCTTCTTTCCAGGACTTTTTATTGTCCCAGGAAGTCGTCATCAGGGACAAGGGACACACATTCAAAATCAGGGACTGTCCTGGGTAATCAGGGACAGGTGGTCACCCTATCATAAAGGGAACCCCAGCTGAGTCTACATTAGGATAACAGGTCCCTGCCCCGTAGAGCTTACAATCTAAGTATAGGATGGGTGACATACAGATACATGCTGGTAGAGGAGGAAGTGCAGTTTTTGACATATGAGATAACTAGTTGAAGAGCCTGTTACACGGGCCACAGTGCCACTGCCAGCCGGTTGCGGGGCAGTCATGCGCAGTAGAGACTGCCCGTGCCGCGGCTGATACAGAGGAGCGGCCAGCTCTGTATCAGCCACGGCGCGGGCAGTCTCTACTGCACATGACTGCAGCACGCACAGCAATCTCTACTGCGCATGACTTTGTTGTTACACACGTTTTATAGAATTATTATATTGGATGTTTCCGTATTACGCTGTTGCTATGTTTTAAATGTGCTCTTGTAGCTGGGATTTAAAGTTGTTGGTGAAAGGGACAGAGAGTCGTCCACCATGCAAGGTGCGTAGTGGACCTGCAGGAACATGGCGTGATATGAAACATGAAATATAAGGTGGGGACAAGAGATGGAAAGCCTTGAAGGTAACGAGGAGGATTTTGAATGTGATACACTGCTTTATGGGAAGACATCAGAGTGATGTTAAAAGTGGTGGGGTGAGCACTGTTCTGGAGGAGAGGAAGAGTATTCTGGTGGCCGAATTAAGAACTGATTGGAGAGGAGCGATATGGTTAGCAGGAAGGCCAATAAGTAAAGAGTTGCAGTAGTCCAATGATTTGGGGAGCATTTTAATTTGAGTGACAGTTCCGGTTTAATCTGGGGAACAAATCGTAATAGCCACTATGATTCATGGTGTATGGATTGTTTCCCCAGAATGGATCTTAAGTTATATCTGGATTTCATGTCCACAGTGGTAGACATGATTCATTGCTTCTGGACTTCAGAACCCTAAACTTCAACAACTGAAGTCTTTTTATGAAGATAGGAAGTTGGTGGAGCTTGGGATATGGAGTCCACCAGCAAAGAATTGTGTCTGTTTCCATGGACATGATGTCTGTAACTAAATAAAGGTTTATTCTGGGGAGCCAATCTACACAGAATTAATTCATAGTGGTCATTAGGAATTAGTGCCCAGATTAAGTAAAATGGGGATGGGGTTATAAATGCGACTTGTTAGTATTTTTATTAACACTAAGGTGTGATTAAAAAGGAGATATCTCCAGTGAGATAAACTCTCCAGTTCCTATGTTATTCTATGGGAGAGCTTTAGTTATAGACTAAAGGGGAGATGTACTAAGGTGTGATAAAGAGGAGATAACATCTCCAGTGTGATAAACTCTCCAGTTCCTATGTTATTCTATGGGAGATCTTTAGTTATAGACTACAGGGGAGATGTACTAAGGAGTGATAAAGAGGAGATAACTTCTCCAGTGAGATAAACTCTCCAGTTCCTATGTTATTCTATGGGAGATATTTAGTTATAGACTACAGGGGAGATGTACTAAGGTGTGATAAAGAGGAGATAACTTCTCCAGTGAGATAAACTCTCCAGTTCCTATGTTATTCTATGGGAGAGATTTAGTTATAGACTACAGGGGAGATGTACTAAGGTGTGATAAAGAGGAGATAACTTCTCCAGTAAGATAAACTCTCCAGTTCTTATGTCATTCTATGGGAGATCTTTAGTTATAGACTACAGGGGGAGATGTACTAAGGTGTGATAAAGAGGAGATAACTTCTCCAGTGAGATAAACTCTCCAGTTCCTATGTTATTCTATGGGAGAGATTTAGTTATAGACTACAGGGGAGATGTACTAAGGTGTGATAAAGAGGAGATAACTTCTCCAGTGTGATAAACTCTCCAGTCCTTATGTTACTATATGGGAGAGATTTAGTTATAGACTACAGGGGAGATGTACTAAGGTGTGATAAAGAGGAGATAACTTCTCCAGTGTGATAAACTCTCCAGTTCCTATGTTATTCTATGGGAGAGATTTAGTTATAGACTACAGGGGAGATGTACTAAGGTGTGATAAAGAGGAGATAACTTCTCCAGTGAGATAAACTCTCCAGTTCCTATGTTATTCTATGGGAGATTTTTAGTTATAGACTACAGGGGAGATGTACTAAGGTGTGATAAAGAGGAGATAACTTCTCCATTGAAATAAACTCTCCAGTTCCTATGTTATTCTATGGGAGTGATTTAGTTATAGATTACAGGAGAGATGTACTAAGGTGTGATAAAGAGGAGATAACTTCTCCAGTGAGATAAACTCTCCAGTTCCTATGTTATTCTATGGGAGAGATTTAGACATAAACTACAGGGGAGATGTACTAAGGTGTGATAAAGAGGAGATAACTTCCCCAGTGACATAAATTCTCCAGTTCCTATGTTATTCTATGGGAGAGATTTAGTTATAGACTACAGGGGAGATGTACTAAGGTGTGATAAAGAGGAGATAACTTCTCCAATGAGATAAACTCTCCAGTTCCTATGTTATTCTATGGGAGATTTTTAGTTATAGACTACAGGGGGAGATGTACTAATGTGTGATAAAGAGGAGATAACTTCTCCAGTGAGATAGTCTATAGTCTATAACTAAATCTCTCCCATAGAATAACATAGGAACTGGAGAGTTTATCTCACTGGAGAAGTTATCTCCTCTTTATCACACCTTAGTACATCCCCTTGTAGTCTATAACTAAATATCTCCCATAGAATAACATAGGAACTGGAGAGTTTATCTCACTGGAGAAGTTATCTCCTCTTTATCACACCTTAGTACATCTCCCCTGTAGTCTATCAATAAATCTCTCCCATAGAATAACATAGGAACTGGAGAGTTTATCTCACTGGAGAAGTTATCTCCTCTTTATCACACCTTAGTACATCTCCCCTGTAGTCTATCACTAAATCTCTCCCATAGAATAACATAGGAACTGGAGAGTTTATCTCACTGGAGAAGTTATCTCCTCTTTATCACACCTTAGCACATCTCCCCTGGAGATGTTATCTTCTCTTTATAGCACCTTGGTGCATGGGTGTCCAAGTTCGATCCTCAAGGGCCACCAACAGGCCAAGACTTAGGGATTTCTGTGATTACGCACAGGTGAGTTAATCAGTGGCTCATTCATTTTGATTGGCCCATCTATGCTAAACAGCAAAATCCTCAAATCCTGGACTGTTTGTAGGTCTTGAGGACCAAACTTGGACACCCGTGTCTTAGTGTATCTCCTCCTTTAAGTGGATGTGTCACCTATGGACACCATCCCTTAAATAGTTAGGCTATATATCACAAATGATGAAAACGGTATTTTTTTTTTATTAAAAGTTTTGATGTTGTATAAATTTAACTTACAAAGTCTGGGCTTCAGCTACTTCTGTGTAGCCAGCGGTTCACTGTGGTTAAACCGCAGCCCGACGCTCTGCTTCCGATGACGGAGGCTTCTGTCTGTAAGCTGGAGCGGTCTCATTAGCAGAGATCGATATCTAGCCAGTGAGACCGTTCCAGCTTGAAACAGAAGCCGCTGTCATTCGGAGGAGGGAGGAGAGCAGAGGCGGCGCGTCGGGCTGCGGTCTATGCAGAAGTAGCTGCAGCCCAGACTTTATAAGTTAAAATTATACAACATCAAAACTTTAAATAAAAAATTTAAGGGATGTTTAAGGAATGATGTCCATAGGTGACTCATCCACTTTAATCTATAAGTTATTCTCTCCCATAGAATAAAATCAGAACTGAAGAGTTTTCAAAAAAGACCAACAGAAGCAGTGCAACAGCGCCTTTAACCCCTTAAGGACCCTTGACGTACCAGGACCGTCACGGTCCTTGAAATACTCAAGGACCGATGACGGTCATAGTACGTCACGTACTTTTTACTTACAGCGCTCTACTGGGAGCGCTGTAAGTAAAAATAGGGCCTGAAATTGACCGCTCCAAGATCGGAGCGATCTCTATCAGGCCCCATAATGACGCGCCAATACACGCGACAGGTCACGTGTACCAGCGCGTCCAAGTGCTCCTATGCAGTCATTATGGGACGGAAATGTCTCAGGGCCGCCGGTCCTTAAGGGGTTAA